>JAQGCC010001893.1:0-20839 GCA_034698905.1 Xestoiulus laeticollis | reverse complement strand
ATAAGTTAGTAGTTACGGAGGCTTGGAGGAGTCAATTTCCTGTTCTAATTATGACTTAATACATGCAACGCCAAAATACAGAATATCAAATGCTCGGCCAGCCCACTCAAGACTCCGTCAAATAAGCAAAACCTATATCTTTTCGTGGATCTTTTCATTAACCATTTTACAAGTAATATCATGTAGGCTTATATAACTTTTAAGTCTGCATTCCCTTCAATGAAGGCTACATCGTTTTTATACATGCATATACAAAAACGAGTAACATTTACATGGGATATTTGAAACTATACTGGAAGTTTCAGCATCAACTGGTGGTTGACAAGAATTCCAAGTACATCATTCCCGACTTTTCACCGATTTTCCAGACGACTGAATACACTTGTCCACGCTAAAAAGTTTTTGTGTGTGCATATTGTTGCGCCCTCTCGTGGAGTACATCGCCCCGTTGACCTCTCTTTTCCCGGGCATCGTTTGACGGGATCTGCATTGGCGTGACCCATCGCATATTAACAATTCTAACGAGCCAAACGACTAATTAACCAGCTCGTTTCCAGCGTGCTATAGACACAACGCTCGAAATGTCCTCGCCCCGATGTCTGACTGGCTTCCTCCTGCAATTTGCCTGATTTCATCCGGACGACAAATTCATATAAAGAGCAGGAGACTAATGTTGCAATGACCTGCACAGTCCAGTCGCTTTCCATCTATAGAATGTGCAACGTTACATACGAATATAGCGGTTGTGAAAGGGTGTTCGAAAAGTTCGTGGCCTGACCTTGATACAGATCGACAACACGACATTGAGAAAAACACCTCTTGTTTTATGAGGAAATGGCATACCTTTGTTTAAATAGAGGTGAGGGATAAAAGAGCAGGATTCCCTCAAAAATGAAATATCCTGACTTTTCCAGCTTTTTCAACCATTTTCCCTGACCATCCTGGCGACTGAAAATTTCTACTTGGCCAATTCAACTGTGTGTAGGACATAATGTATATTAAAAAAGTTTTGAAAACTCAAAACCCCTTGCATGGTTATGTGAAAGCAAACATATAAGCTAACGTTTATACATGTATACGTTGAATTTCCTTGACAGTACAGGCTTTTCCAGGCCTTGAGGAACCCTGATGTAACGTTAAGCTGATTATAAAGTTTTAATGCAGGTACATGTGTACATGGCTAAAACAGTTCAATTAGGCTATAGCATAAAACATGAAAAGTCACGAATTTTGTATAGTAAACATGCTATTAACACTCGTATAATTAGTGAACAACCGCAAAAAATACATAAATTTACTAATAGTTAATGCATCCATGCACGAAGAGCTACGACCAAATTGCACGCAACCAACACTAATTTGATGATGGTTGTGTGGCAACAGATACTTCAAACAGTTTGATATCTAGAGTTCATATAATGTAGGCATATATACAAGTGGTGGACAAAATAATGGAAAATTATATGGAGGATTACATTGATACCTCTTTGGATTGGCTACATTGAAAGAACTTTAAAACAAGTTTGTCGCAGTTCTTCAGGACATAATCAACACATAACAATTTAGTGTTTCCATTATTTTGTCCTTCCGTTAAAGTGAAGAAGATTTACTGAAAGATGCTGCACTGGAGCATCTTCGGTCATGTGAAAACAAGTTCATTCATGTTCCGCTATCCACCCACAATGCACTGCAAATTCAAGATGGCTACCAAAAGTAACCTCCCATCTAATTATCGGGAATCGCAAGGTACAATATAGTCTTAACAACGCCTAATTTTCCCCCAGACGGACTTTCCTTTAAATAAAAGTCTCGAAAATAAGCATAAAAACCCCCGACGAGTGATTACTGCGGAATCGATAAAGGAAAAACGAAAAAAATTAAACCCAAAGTCGTTTATCTTCGTATACATTTAATAAGATACTTCTCAATCATAAAGCTCCGCCCAATTAACATTCAATAGTAGTAATTACCAAACGTTTGTCATCGTGCTATATAGGCGATAAAGGACGCATGCCAGAAATGGGATTCGTAAATTAAGCTGAATGCCTAGCCATTTTGGCACCTTGTCGAAATTCCAAAGCATACAAAAAATAGCTAGCCTATACACGTGTACATATATACAGCAAAATAGATTGGCATTTTTTATGCGTTCATGTGGATATATAACATGTACATGTATATATATACCTGTACATGCTCGCATACAATGGCTCTAACATTTTTGGTATCCTTTGGTAAATCTATTGCATTCTGATTGCCTTTTTAATACCTGAAAACTCCTTTGTAATTCAACAGGATTCCCATGCAGAAACGAATTTCAACTTCCCTTAATTTTCCAGTTTTTTAAAACAAATTTACTGATTAACCTGCATGGCGACTGGAAATTAAAACAGGGTTGCCAGTTTTTTTACAGATTGGTCTTGCTTGACTTTGCCTGACCATTACATCAATTTTTCCTGCATTTTCCAGACTTCTAAAAATATTTTTCCTGACCATATCTCAATAACTTGACAAAATTTTAATTATTTTTAAAAATGTACAAAGGCTAGCACAATTTTCGTTTCTTGTACAAATGTTGAATTTGTTCATCAATAGACGCTTCTTCCAACTGAGACTTCTCAACAGCTACATTAGATTTAAGATTTAAAAAAATAAAAATATTGTCAATAGTATAAAGCCATATTTTTTTCTTCCTGACCAAATTGCTAATTTGCCTGACTTTTCTAGCAAAAAGGCTATTTTTTCCTGACTTTGCCTGACATTATTTTTCTTGCTTGACATTTCCTGACTTTTCAGAAACTGGCAACCCTGTTAAAAGTATGAAAAAACAATAATCACCCAAATAATGGTCGAATTCGGTCACTGAATACAGGTAGTCACTATACAGAGAATTTGTATGAAGGAAAACATATACATACATGTATCCCCGTAATACCAACTTATGAAAAGTGGACACTATAAATGCAGAGGTGGTCACTATACAAAGGTGGCCACTTCACAAGGTTATAATGTATGTCTAAAAACATTCTTTAAAGTTGTTCAAAAAATTGTTTTAGTAATTATAAAATGTACGTGTAAATTACATATAACAGTTGAAATAAGCAGTTCTACAATTTCATTATAAAAATTGTACAATTTACAAGTACAATGTACATAGTTTAGGAAATTATCACTTAAACTGGTGATCACACAAACTAAGTTTTTTGCCCCTTCATATCTAAATTAAAAATCACAACTAATTAAATTATAGTTGTTTAATTACAGGAGGTTAGTGAATATTCTTGTCGTTAAATAAATATATACGAGTCTAGGATAAAAAAGGAACAAAAAACTATTGTTTTGGTTTAAAAAAAAAAAAAAACAGACGCTAATCTTGAGACGCAAAGTTAATGCTAAAATGAGTTAAAACGGGAATTCCCCATTTTTCTACATATGCAGAGCGAGTATGCAATCCCGTATGTGAAAGTAAAACAACAAATGCATTATTAGCATGCGTATACATTGAATTTCCCTGACTTTATCGAAATCTATTAAATTTGTCCTAAATATTCCAGGTCTATCCAAATTCTCCAAGGCATCCAGGTGCTGCAAATTGTGGAAGTTACTCCATTATGTTCCGTCCAAAGATTTCATCAGGAAAAGTGAAATATTCATTGAACAGGTCATCATCAAAAACTTTTCCACAATACCTGCTCCTTCGAGATTCTTCCACTGGGTGGCAGTGTGGTCGCCAATTTTTTAATATTAAAGTGTAATCATAATTCAAATTTTATTTCGGCCAATAAAGCATTAGGGTACATATGTAGCTTAAAATGAATTCGAGGCTAGGCTATAGCCTCGCATAATTAGTGTCCAGACAAGGGGCTAAAAAAAAGCAAAGTCCGAAGGGGGTATCCGGGTGGTCAACACCTGCCGTCATTAAACATTAAATTGAAGCTTAGCTAGGATACACGAATTAATTCCGCCAAATGTGGGAGAGAGAGACAGAGAATAAAAAAAGTCTTGGTAAAAACAAAACGAGTTATAGGGTATGTACAGGGAGGGTGACCACTCCAATAAACCCACCGCTGCTGCATGCGCTTTTTTTTTCTCGACCAGGGCTAAGTGGTCAACGTCACGCTCCCTCGCACAGGTAAAACAGCCGCTGAAAAATCACAGTCGTATATATATATAGATATGAGACGGTCAAAAATAAACAAACTCAATTGGAAACAGATGGACGAGGGCATTAACCCTTTCGTCACGTTTAGCACAACCACATTTCTCCTAATTTGCTCGCAGTTCTGCCACCGAACAAACCGAGAAAAGTTGAAGCCGGGCGGATGAGCGGTTAACCGGTTAGCCACCAGATCCTCTAATTCGAGTTGTGGCAGGACCCTGTGAATAGCGCATATTATTGGGAACAAACCAAAAAGTTGTGCTATTTTCAGGTTCATCTAAAGTGATGACCATACACACCGTGCAAACTGAGTTATCGCTACTTCCAGTGTCATCGCTTCTGCAAAAGTATACTGCCAACATTAGTTTTTTCATAAAATCACTTTTTGACCAAGTACAAAATCTGCATGTATATCCACGTTCTGCTTGAAATTACAAGGTATCTTTTCAGAAGCTGAAATGTGTCATTTAAAAAATCCAACAAATTGAATTAATCAATAAGCATGTAAATGTATCGTTTTCAATGTTTTATAAAAATTTACTTGTAGGCTATTTTATTAATTTTTTTTGCCATTTCCCCAATTCAACATGCATGTATAGAAAACATTTCAAGACACTTCAAGTACACATTGTATTTTATCATACTGTGATCTAAAAGTATCAACAAAAATTTGTTCCTGTATATATAATTTGTGCTGTTATTTTTAGATTTGTGCTTAGAGAGCTTGTACAATATATTTTATAACAAAATTATACGAACAATAATTGCAGTTTACTAAAACAATGAATTGAACAGAAAATAAGTTTGAAAAAAAATTGAAACCGCACGTGCATGAAGACAATTAACAAACTGCATGTTGATGACGTTCGTTTATACTAGAATATTTCATAACTATCTATTTCATATTTAATATTTCGACGACCTCTTACAAAACCTTTGTTGCAAAACCTGAAAAAAAATATACATCCAAATGTATAAAGAAGTTTCCTTATCATTCTATGATAATGTACCGTTTCGCCAAAAATCAGATAATAAAAAAGTGACAACATATTCAGCGGACATATTTCTAAAGAAACAGGACGCACTTTGGCCAACTCCTTCACATTTTTATCGAGAAGTTGATTGCAGGTTGCAAATTCACTAAGTTAATTCTGTGGAAAAACCACGGGACTCGTCTACAACGACAAATTTGTAAGGAGAATTGCAACAATTTAAGATGGCTAGACGATGAGTTTAAGGTCAAGCAGAAAGTTTATGAAACGATTTTCTCGTGAAAAACAATAATTCTTGATATTTCCTGAGGGCTGCAAGGGTCGATTTGAATGAATTTGCACTTCATACACGTGCTGAAACGTGGCCATGTCAAACCCAATCATGTACACTTTACATATTCATAATATTTTTAAACCAATTTTAACTATTAATAAACGGAGAGATGGCATTATGTATACAATGTACATGTATAGTCTATATGCATAGGGCCTACATATATTATACGAGCCATATATCATGTTTATACATACTGTATATGTACTCTATATGAAACCTTCTGAAAGTGGGTTTTATACGAAATTTACTATAACAATTTAGAAATTGTATGCAATGGACAATGCTATGTATAACAAGGCATGTATATATAAGGCTATAGATATATACATGTATACATGTACACTGAATTGTATATTTTCGACTACAAAAACTTTGAAAATCACTGAATATTATATTTTAGAACCCTTCCGAAGGATCCAATTTAATATATATGCATTTTAAGTAAGAAAGTACATGAATATATTTTCCTAATACAGTGTATATATGTTGATACATTGTAGCTACAAGTGTATATGAATGCAATATTCTTAGCACGGACATTGTGCAATCTTTTGCCAAGAGGCCATACAATATTATACATGTATACTGCAAATACATGTACATGTATGTAGTTTCAAATAAACAACGTTGTTAATAGAACAAAACCAAAATGTTTCTAAGCCTATATGTGCTTGACCATAAATACGTGTAGCCTATACTTACTGTATAAACATAATCCAAACATTAAAATTAGAATATGCATACATGACTACCAACAAAGTGCCATGGATTTTTCAATCTAAAACATGCCCAACTTCACAAATTATTTAGACATTTTCAACATGTTCACGTCGTTTGTATGAAAATATGACGATTGTTGAGCCCCGCATCTAGTTTAAATTAATGAATTCTACGTGGCGTTATCTTATAATTTATTAAAACACACTCGCTTAATTGCAATAAATATAATATAACCCGGCCATTAATCCGCGTTTTGCTGGAATCCCACATGTACAGACACGTTTGCCGCGCTACACCTTTGCCCTTCCACATAGCACCTTTCCCTCCCTAGCTTTTAGCATTATACCCCCTCGCCATGGGCCATAACCCCCTTAACTCCTTGATCCCCCTAACTCCCTACCCTCTCTTACGCACTTGTACACCTTTTGTTTCGACCACAACCCCATTGTGGGTGAGTTGCGCAACCCCACACTTCAATCCCCGTATGTGCCCTTCCGACTGACATGTTTACTCGTGGCCCTATATGATTTACCCCTACTTTTAATACCCCCTCTTTCATACGCTACAGCCCCTATACAAGGGGGCCAGATAATATCCCAAAAATGCGCATCACAAATGCAGGATCCACGAAGTGGGGGAACCAAATTCCTGCATATACATGTATACAGGTGTATACGTACATGTACATGTACATTGTATTCGTATGTAACATGCACGTGTAAAGTCTTACGAAAAAAACTTACAACCATGATTCGAACATGTACCTCTCATAACTCATTTAGTATATATTAGCACTATTTTATTGTACACATATTATTTAGCACTTTTTGAAAATTGGAAAATGTAATTCCGTGTGACATGTGTTTTCTATGAGAAACACTAACAAGCATGTACATTGCACCCATGCCCATGTACTGTACATTTCATTACAATGTACATGTATCAAACATTGCATAGGTCTACAATTGTACATGCTATAGGTGCAATGATAGTAGTATGTACATTGAAATGAGTTGTACTATATGCTTCATGTAGTTGCAATGTTTGAATCGTACACTATACAATGAGATGTATATAGTATACATACATGTATACACAGGTACAATGTTGGAAACATGTACATTGCAATTACATTTATATAATGTTAGGACCATGTTCAGTGCAATGACATGTATACAATGTTTGGACCATGTTCAGTGCAATGACATGTATACAATGTTTGTAAGGAACATGTCCAGAAATGCTTATAAAATTGCATCCGTTTAGCTTTATATTCTAAATGAAATTCCTTACTTTATACAAGTGAACATTGCCTCTCTAGGTCCTATATGGACTATTTGGACTATGGACTATTAGGTTAGATCCAATGGGTTGAAAATTGTTTAGGCTCGAAATGTCATGAACTAGAAACTCGAGCACGTTTGTTTGGGCTCGTTCGAATTACCTGCAAAATTGTACCCCAATATACCAAAAAGAATAACGTTATGATATCGCAATTTTGCTTAGGGATAGTGCAATTTAGCGTTCATTTGCATATCAAGTGATGTAAAACATCGTAATTAAACATTGAATAAAGGCAGGTAAACCCTTTTGCAAATAAATGAGTAAATGCACCGATGAGAAAAAAAATCGATGTGTATACATATACATGTATATATATATATATATATATAGTTGCACGTATATAGATAAAAAAATGTACATGTAACACGAATGTTGACCCAGGTGATTAACTGATTAGGGTTAATCCGTATTGGTAGGCTACTGACAGATAGTCGTTTGAGGTTATGTTTAAATTATTGGTAGATTATAGCTCAAGTTCTAAATTTCCTCCGCAGAAATAACCTTAAACTTGTGATAGTTAATTAATTTTACTATAAACATTAATCAATGTATACATGTTTTACGTTAATATGTAATGTATATGCATCCATTTTGGACCTTTGCATACTTGTGTTAAGTCCCACAGGGATCCAAAATGCATCACGGGCGGGTTTTAATGCACCTTTATCTTAAAAAGGAGAGGAATTAAAGCATCAAATGTAGCTTAGCTATACCATAGATAACCATGTACTAAACACGTCCGATTAAAATAGCATTTTAACACGGACTATACACATGTATAGTGTTGAAACTATTTTACAAAAAAAAAAACTACTGACACATTTCATCGTGTAAAAACACAGTTTCGTAATCTTATCTCGACAGGGCTTGAAATCAACACGGGATCCAATGGTTGACGATAATTTGTCAACAGATAAAAATTAAAATGCTTCAGATATAAAAAATATATAAGCGTGTTGGCCATAATGCCTCATGGGGGCCTTATCATACTTTACTTTAATCGCCCTTACACGTAACGAAAATTTCCACTAAACATCCAAAAGTACATGTTTATAGTCTCAGAAATTTATAATACTATGAATACATCCACAGCATTGAAAACACACCCTTATTTTAATGTTTTAACGTGATTGGCACCAGGTGAACGTGTCTCAGGCATGTTTACTCCAAACATGCCGGTAAACTACTTGACCAAATTAGAGTATTCATGACAAGTATTACATTTTCACCATATACATGTATTTTGCATAAAGTAGCCTATATACAGTGTGTACTTCACTATATAATTAATAGCCACAAAGTGAAAACTAAACGTCCATTAATAATTTGAGTATAAAAGCAGATTTCAGGGTCCGTTCAAACCACTTTAATTTTGTCAACAAAGCACTTAATCTCGGATTGCACCAAGCTCCGATATAGTTAACCGCTGGTTTTAGAGAACTCTTACAGGAATATTGAACAATAATGGATTATGCTTCAATGCAGAATACCCTTGGCCCATGCAGGGCAATTTTCTGCATAAAAAGTGAATACGTAAATGCTCCACAATTAACACCACTTCTCATAATGAGAAATTATAACGTGTATACCAATTAACCCCTTGCATCTTCCTATTATAAACTAGACAGTTAAAAACCATTACTGAATCACTATTCAGGGTGGCCACAACATTTTCAATTTCCCTGACTCAAATCCAAAATTCCCTGACCAAAACTTACTCATTAATGCATATAATTTTGTTTGTCATACTGAAAAATAATATAGCAATTGTAATTAGAAGCTTGGCAAAACACTAATTTTGCTACAAGTCCAGCTGGATTAGAAGGGCTTAAAATTGTTTCCCAGGAAGGAAAGTAAATTTGAATAAGGAAAGCACACTTTATTTAGTGTTGTTGAATTTTATCAAACAAATTTTAAAGAATAAAAAAGCATTATTATCAAACTTTAACATAACTGCTGCTCGTTACACATGCCACTTAATGTAGCCTACAATGAATCTCTCCGTTGAACACTGTCCAATAATAGCATACTGTATCCTCAGTTATAGAGTAAAACAATTTTAACAAATCTTAATTTAAGAAGAATCGATTACATGTACATAAAAGAACAAAAAACGAACAACTGATATTCCATATGCACCTGAGAGGATTGAGGATGGAGCTGTTAGCAGACTGAGTGCAGAGATAGCATTTTGCTTGTATTTGGGAAAATTTCCCTGACTTCCCTGATCACTTAATTTTCCTCGACTTTTCCTTGACCTGTGGCCACCCTGCTCAAGTTTACAATTGCATGGCTCAGTTTTAATTGGTCATTAGTCTGATTGGCAATTAAGTATGATACTATAAACCAATGGAAGCCAGCTATAAGCCAGCTAAACTGACCATTATTGAATAATGTAATGTATCAAATTGTGTTCAGAATTAAGATGTCTTTCCAAGATAAAATTACAGTCATCTGTTTTCTACAAATGTCATTTAATACCGCGGTACGTGAATTTCCCAAAAGTTTACAAAGTGTCATATTTATGTATATTTGGTATAGAAGGTTTGTATCAGAATTTTGACCAATATCCGAAAATTGTGGTTCGCCAAGATGGCCGCCAAACATTGAACAAACACTTCCCCCCTCGTGGAAAGTGTCAGGTGCTTTTCTACAATTGCAAGCAGAAAAAAGAAACGGGTATTTCGTGGGTGGAGAAGAGGAGGGTAATTGAAAATGCAAAAACCATTAAAAATAATAACAAAAATAGACGTTTCCAGTCTTCCCACGAGCAAAGTGGAACGACTATATATGTACACCTCTATAAGAGTTCCCGTCTGTCTGAACTTGGTTTTATTTGGAGGCAAACACACAACTTCCACGAGTACTCATTTTTTTTTTATTTTCTCCAGTCGAGATAGGGGTCACTGCATGAGGTTGGTTAGCACCACATTCCCGCCATAAACATTACCACCTACCAGCTGATAAAAGTAGTCTGCTGCCAGCCACCACTGTCTGAACGAGTGCACTGACCCACACTGGCATTGCCACAAAGCACAAACACACGTAGCCTGCCTCGCAATATACAAACAACAACCACTTCCCATTGCTCGTTTCGTATTGACCCCTCACTTTTATAGTAGTTCTGGATTTTTATTATTGGTTATGCCACCAATTAAAAAATATCGACGGTAAAGTTATATCCAAAATACGAGTTGCAGAGATACACTTAAATTTGTCAGGATTACCCCAGAAACGAATTTTTCAATTTTCTTGACTTTCCCAGTTTTCTCCTGACCATCCTGAAGACCGCAAATTGAAAACTTTTACAATATGCTTAATATGTACTTCTTGTCCCATTGCAGAAACTGTTTTAGAACGCTTTTGAGTCCAACTTAGGATATCACTCAAACTACTCTTAAAAAAGTTTTTTTTTTTCTTGCCATATCTAAATAAATGTTCATAATTATTTAAAATACAGTTTTTTTAATTTTAAGGATATATCGAATTTGCTCGTGCCATAAAATAGTTGAACGAATATTGACAAGAAATTTCTTCTCTTAACAGGGTTCCCCAGAAGTCAAATGTTCAACTTTCCTGACTTTTCCAGGTTTTGAAACAAAATCCCTGACCACCTTAACCAACAAAAAATGCAAAAATGTAAAATATATGTAAAAGAAAAGAATGTTACATGTATTGCTAATTATATCTACATGCAAACTAATAAGAGAGAACAAAAATTCTCATAAAATAAACAGTCAGATAATTTTCTATGAAAATTGCCAAATTAATTAATGATCTCATCAAACCCCCTTAAGGTTCTTTTGCCTGACTTTTTCAGAATAAAACGTCTTTCCCTGGTCTTTTCAATTTCCCTTATTTTTCCAGGCCTCTTTTATTTGGGTTAAAAACGTGCAAAAACAAGTCAATTTTTCGCATTTGTTTATGCTTAAAATGTTGCTAAAAAGAGTTACGAAGGGAATTTCCCACATATACAGATTCAGTGCTTCAGGCTGAGTATACCAACTGTGGACTTTAGTGATAACTAATACCTTGGAATGTTAAAGTATAAGCAATTTACGTTAAATTTACCTATAGGTTTAAGAATGAATATACCTTTTTCCTAACAATTTCCCTGTGTTCCAAGTTTTCCAGCAATGTGGAAACCCTGACTTTTTCTACATAGAACAGATCATTATAAATGTGATGCGTTCACGACTTATAATGATGTCACCAGGGCAATGCATCCTATAATTTGAAAATGGGCATATTTATGATTCGCATCCTGAATCAGGGCCAATAGGTGAATAATTTTGGACTAGAGTTTTGGACGAAAGGTTGACCATTAAAAGCACCGGTTTCTCACTGCACCGAGTGTGCCTGGCACATTTCATCGTTTTGGCTTAGACAAAACACATCGTTGATTCCCATTCAATTGACGCGTTCAACGGCTATTAATTAGTTTAGTGTGCGAGTGTTGGTGATGCAATTTGGCTTACCTTCGTCCATTTCGTCTTGCACTCTATTCCACGACACCACGCGCGCAAACACACCACGTGTTGGTCAGTTGGTCAAAAGTCATGTCCTTATCAGAGATCACGATTTAAAACTGCTATCCATTGCAATAGGTCATGTCAGTCTGTAAAAGATCAAAAAGTAAAAAGATTAATGGAACCATTGTGACCGTTGGCACCTAAATCTAGGGCTTTTCATCAATAAAAGGCTATGGGACGAATGATACAGATATACATAACCAAAATGTAAATTATCTAGTAAAAATGATCTAAAAAAAATAAAATTAATCGAAACGCTTAATTTTCAAGTAATTCAAATTTGTAAATCAAAATATGCTGAAAATGGAATTGATTTTAAAATACAGTGCAGTATAAGTAATCCGGCCCTGTGATAATCTGAAACTCTCAATAATCCGACACTTTGTGGCGGTGAAGAAAAATTGGCCGGCTTAAGCTATATATATAGTGCTTGAAAAGGTGCTTAATATTACAAAGCAAAACGAGCAAATTACACAATCAAGTGTACACGTATCCGCAGTCTGTTAATTCCGCTAATCCAACGTTTTTTTGATAATCCGACAGTACCTGGTCCCATGAACTGTCGGATTACCGAGGCTGCACTGTATTCTCCATTACATTATTTTTTTTTTAAATGAAAGCAAAATTTCAAATTAATTATGAGTATAAAAACTATACAAGTTATACAACATTGATAAAATAATTTTTAAAAAATCGATGGAGTAATAAAGAGATCCTTGATATAACACAAAACAATTATACTATAGCTATACAAACTGAGAAACTTTCTGAGATAAATTCAATTCAACTCAGTACCCCATACAGTAAGCACACCAAATGCCATGTATGTATAGTAAAAATTATACGTCTGTTACAAACTTTCCCAAAATGCACCATAAAAGCAAACAATGCCATTCAGCAGCCGATTTTTTGTTTCTATTGAAAGTGTGGCTAATCAACCCGTTGGCGCATGCGCACATCAACAATGATTACAATTTGGTCTTTCTGGTTTTTGTCATTGAGTGCATGTTTAAGCTGGTGAATGACACTGGCTATAGTTATATACGCACAACCAGAGACATAAAAGACAAGCCGTTTGCTGAAGCACAACGATGGCAGTCACTTCTGTCTTTTCCTATAACCAATCAACAGATCACACGGTTATTAAGTGCATCGACTAAGCTTAGTCCATTAAATATAAGAAACAAAAAAGATGGTTTAATGCAGCAGACACAATAACAATCAACTGTCAATCCGCCAGATATATTCTGAAAAAAATTATGTTCAGTGGCCATGGCATCACCAGCAAATTGTCTGCATATACTTATTTTTTTTAATAATTATAAGATTTCAAAAAAACTACACGAGGGCAACACATACATGTATCTCAAATTTTAAATAGCATGATACTGAGGAGTGAGGTATTGCCTTCATTGCAATGTGCTGTCATCAAACTATATATATACATAAGACAATACGATATACCTTTACAAGAATCTAACAGGAACGAATTAAGACAGTTTATATAATTTATAGTCTTCTGGTGTTTGGCAAACAAGGAGCAGCATCGCTATAGATCATCCAGAGATAAATGTGAGGCATGCAGTCAGAGATTCTTGTAAAAAATAAAAATTGCCAAGATGTTGCAATAGACTCGTCTATATATAGGTAAGTATAAACCCATGGAACTTTGCTCCCTAATCTCAATCCTTGGCTAACTGCTTATTAGCCCCAAAAATGCAGCCATTAGCCTGTCAGCAACATTGTTCTAATGGGTCCATATTGGTATGGATCCACTGCCAAACTTTGCACGCATCATCCCGTCTGTCTGGTCAATCAACTTTGCAGAAGATTTTTGCCATTTTTCAAACCTTAAAAAAATCCGAACATTGATGGTCATGACCCGGGTTGCAACAGAACGTGATACAACTAGAAAAGTATTTAAGGGAAAATTACCATATATGGGGTTGTTGTTCACAATGAACATACCAGAGCTAATATGGCGACGTGCAAAGCACTGATGCAAAACGTGTCACCAAATTCAAAATGTAAACCTGCATCATCCCCTTGAATATTCTCAAAATTCAAGAAGAGTCAAATTGGTAAACAATGTATTGTGTAATCATGTAATGTACAGTAAAACCTGGTAAAGTGACCAACGGTGCACAGTGACCACTCTTCAAAATCGGTTTTAGTGCCATATACATGCAAGAGTTCCTTCATAAAAATTATCTGTGTAGTGACCGAATTTGGCCATTTTTGTGTGGTCCCCATTAGCAAGTTTCACTGTATGTGTAATTATGCAACCACATGCATTATTTAAAAAGTCGCAGCCTTTTAATTACCAGATCTATCTCTACTAATTAATATTATAGGAATGAAGAAACTAACTAAAATAGCCAATATTGTGATTCGATTTTACTGAAGCACAGCATGCGTCTTCAAAGGGCCTCTTATCTGAACAGTATAGACTCCGGTTAATGAAACCTTCGGTTAATCGGGCCAGTTATTAATTTCAGGCAAACTGAATAATTGGGCACCTACAATTGGCCGGAGATTTCCGCAAAGGGAAAACTCCGCACACCCAAATACATGTAAGCAACTTGGCAATCCATGGCCATGGCAGTTTAGATTATAGGTCAGGTTATAGGTTGAGCTAGGTTTGCACCGCATTGTGGGGAGTTCTCTTTGTGCGTAAATGTCCTCGACATGCAATTAGAAAAAATAGCATTTTGAAGTAAAAACTCAGTTTTAAATAAATGAAAAAAAAATCATTTCGCACCATGAGCAAACAAGAAAAGCATTGCAGTCCACGTAATCACCGTCCATTGGTTACTAGGTTGGCACAAATCCCGCACTAAATATATCCTCTCCATCCAGGGTCGCGGTCAACCCAAGCTGTCATCGTGGCACCGAGGCACTATAGCAACAACCTCGCAAAAATTGCGGCATGCATGCACAGGTTGTATATAGTGTGAAGGTGCTCGCTTAACCCTTTCACACGCCCGTCTCTCGTCTTTTTCAATGTGTTTCTGCGAGCAACCAGATACCAGGCGATTCAATGAGGAACCGAAGGGGTAAGGTAACAAACGCCATTGCAATTGGAGGAAAATGTTGAATGGCACAACCGGCGGCCATTGCAACACACGAGGGGGCAGCATCTCTTAAGCGAACATATTACAAAAATTTAATAAAAACTACACCAGGGTGGAAACCGAACCCTTTCACAAAGGCCCTAACCAGGGAACAAAATCTGAGTTTATGCTGGAAAACACTGCTTAAGCATCATGGAGGTGGACTTAACTGCTTTGTTCAAAATGCTTAGCCTCATCCAGTCCTTCTACCCATGGTTTCAGATTATATGGACACATTGCTTTTTTTTTTAAATGTTTCGAGCTGTCATTTATGAGGGCTGAGTACAAATTAAAACTGAGAAATGTTGCGATATTCAGGAATTTATTTAAGATTAACAGTAACGCCCATTATAACGTGTTAACATGTTGGTTGTTGTAAAAAGCTTGAAGACTCAGTGGAAGGGAGCAACTCTGCCTTAATTAAGCCTGGACTGCATGAACGTTTTGTCGTCAGTTTTGCATGATCATGACGACAAAACGACCACTGAAACTGTTATGAGTAGACCAAGCATTATAGACATCAAATAATTATTGCATCCAAACGTGTTCACTTTTACACATATACATATGAGGTGGCCATGGATACAGAAATACAGCAGAATCTGTGAAAAATAGTAACTTCGGACCAGGAAAACATTATTTTAGACAGGTTATTATTTCCGACAGGTTCATCTGGAAACATGCTACAGTGTATAGAGCTGCGCGGAACAGGGAATTTCCTCTTCTTGAATCCTTCATGAGTCACTCTATAGCAATTGGTCGGCATTTTATTTACACAGCTGCAAAATAGGGAATTTCCCCTTTTTTAAATCCTTATACATGTGAATACCTGTATAGATAATTCATGCACTTGCAGTAGTTATAATTTGGTATCACAGGCAAAGTTTAATCGTCGTGCCTTTCCCAGCCATTTTTGCTTCCATGGTTGATATTTTTGTAGTTCTATTGTTCATATTCCCTTCAAAAATCATTGGGACCAATACAAATTATTAAATATCACTTTATAGAGGTATATTATTTTATACATAGGTCCCAAGTCGGGACCAGCAAATTTTATTATTTTAGATATATTTATTATTAATATTATTATTAATATTATTATTATATTATTTTACACAGGAGTATTTTAAACATGTTAGCCTACTGTAGTTGTAACACACCCTCGATGCTTATAGTATACTTGTAGTAATTAAAGCTTACATGTTTTAACGAGATCATATATAGGGCTTAATTGAAAAAGCACATTTTGCATATTTATTTCCTTATTTCAGTTGACATTGTTTTCATCTTTTTATTTCAAGATATTAACTTTTGGGGAAAGTATAACGTGTACAAAAATACGAAAATTGTATACATGTATGCATCAGTTACATATTAATAGGGCCTACAACAATTTACAAAACTGCCCTTCATATACAGTGTATATACTATAGGCACAATAAAGCAAAGTACATGTATATACTGTACATGTTAAGCTCCTACCATATAACTTTTGACTTCAAAGTCTACATGCACTGTATATCTTAGATATTCAATTAATAATCGTATATGCACATTGATATTATTATGTTTGCTACATGTACAAGATTAAGGGGAAATTCACCCTCGTGTTTAGCGTGCAAAAAACCCTATTTTTTCCCAAAAACTTCTAATCCTATTAAGTGTGGGGAGTGGATCTATGGAAACGAAATGCTTTTTACGTAATACTTGATGGCGATTTATGAGGTTAGGGCAAAAAAGGTCTTTTGCCGAGCAATCAATTTAAATGGCCGCTATATATATATCGATTTCCTGGTTAAATCTATGCTATTTACCTTACCGGTATTGATTATGCTGCACTCGCGTATATTTAGTGACATCAACGCATCGTCAAATTTAATATTAATTAAATGGGTGAAAGGGAAAGCGTGCTCATATACATTTGCATAATAAGATATATTATGCAAATAAATAATGGGCAGTCCGGGATCTTATATTTCCAAGCACGCAAAGCTTCATTTAAACCAAACGCAATAATATTTGCATGTCTGTTATATCACCCATGGACATAAAACATATAGCATCCTCGATTCAAAAAATTGGTACACTGTACCATGTTAATGGCATGGTTTAAATGGGGTAAAGAATATCGCTCATTAAAATTCACATTCATTGGATAAATATGTAATTACGTAACTTAAGCATAAATACAATGTGCTTGTGCTTAATAAAAATATTCTATCACGTGGAATATGGTATATATAGGATAGTGTTCCTAGCACAACTGACGGTCAAGTGCTGTATTCCAAATCTATAAATGGTCATGTATACAGCTCAAGCGTAAACGCATTTTTCCGAACACATAAGTATGCAGAATGCATGTTCAAATCAAGCAAATTAAAAATATAGCAATTTGAAATTGCTTATGCTTATGATAACAGACAGTGTAAAAATACATATTCATCCAATACAATGCAAATAAATATTAACAAATGTTACTATTTTTTTCAGAATTATAAGGCCTATACTGTACATAAAGGAAAGCAACACGTTGAGGCGTAACAGTTATTGCAAAGTTTAAGAATTATTCATTTATGCCATTGAAATTCCAATGTGTTAAAGCAAACACGTGTTTGGTGCAAATGTGTGTTTTTATTAATGTAACAAAATATTATATATGCTCATGTCATATGTAAATGCAGGACTCCATAACAAGGGAGGGGCGGGGGGAAGATGGTAATGACGCGAGTGACAATTCAAACACTTGTAGCACATGTATGTAACACAAAAAACGGTTCCTCATCTATAAATCTCGCCCAATATTTGAAAAGGGCACGTTATAAAAATTTACCCGGTTACATTCCGGGGTTTATATTAAGTATATCGACGTTTAGAATTTATTTATTGTCATGCAGTTCGCTGATATAACTGAACAATCGATAATTTGTAGGGCCCTTTGTATACATGCATATATTTCTCGCCAGTTACATGATATATATTGTATGCATGCATCAACATGCCATGGCGAGTAATATTAAATATTTAATAAAGCCAGATATAAATCACATGTGCAAATTATATTATCGGATGACCATGGGCATGTCAATTGCTCACAATTTTTCCACGCCATGCAATTTCTGAAAATTTTAATTTTGAATTTAACACACATTTATATATATATATATACAAGTAAGTTTCAATCATATAGCGATTTCGTGAACAACAAAATAGTCAATATATATAATTGCACGGGGCGTTTATAGGCTAAATTATTGACGTGCCCTTGAAAAACGAAACAAAAATAAGGCCCGTGCACATAAAGCACCAACACGCACAATATATATAAAGTGCTGCACTAGAAAATATATATCAAAATATACAAAAAATATAATATAAAAAACATACTCCTTATATAAGAACATTTAATTTATAATCGTAAAATGGTCCCAACATATAACCTTTCGATACGTTTCAATTGTTATATGTGGGTCTATATAACAAACTATATAGTACACG
This sequence comes from Xestoiulus laeticollis, assembly GCA_034698905.1. Taxonomy (NCBI): domain Eukaryota; kingdom Metazoa; phylum Arthropoda; class Diplopoda; order Julida; family Julidae; genus Xestoiulus; species Xestoiulus laeticollis. Next base: position 2,147 of record JAQGCC010001893.1, on the reverse strand, counting down.
TGCATTCGTATGAATGAATTATAGCACGCACCACGAATTAACATAAACATGTCTGTATATTCTCATATAATATCACATCAACCAATTTATAATGTTAAACAGATCGCAATGTGTAAATTAATCATCACAAAGTTCATAGACAAATTAAACCTTTAAATACGTGTCTCAATATCGATTTGAAATTTTTTATTTTTCAACTTCGCATTATATAAGACAATTTTTCGGGAAAAAAAGCATCTTGAATCGTAATCCATCGACCAGGAAACTTATACTTAAAGGCTTTCCCGGATTTATAAATATATATATACGGGAGCGATAGGCTTACACAAGGGATTGTACGGGATAGGTACCTCACCTCGCGAAATAGGCCTAGGCCTGAATTCCCGTCCGTTCCCAACAATTGCGATTCGGGCGTACAAATCCAAAGCATTTTCGTCATCGTCGTTTTTTTTAGCGAGGCTTTTATATATCATTGACCCGGGGTACGGATGACGAAATTTGCGAGATCGGCACAAACCCCTTGCGAACCGAAAGCCAGACATTTGGCCGCGAACGAACGGGTTAAGGGGGGGAGGTGTGGGCGGGGGTTACCCTGAAGATGACCGCTCATCTTCCAATTCGGACACCGGGTATTTCAGAGACAGGTTCGAAACGGAGAATAAAGCTTTGAGGGGTGAAAAAACAACTAAACGAAAAGCAAACTTACCGCATGCAGAAACGCGACGAATTTGACGGTTACGCTACTTTCTCGGCACTACAACGACAAACCGAGCGGGCGTCGACGCATGCACCGCTTCGCCCCGTCGCCGCTCGGTGGCAGCACCTCCGCGAGCAGCCACCCTGGGAGCTGCTCCCGCGCTCCTGTTCCCGAACGGCGGAGAGCGCTCTCGAAGGAGGCGAGGCTATTTCCCGCCCACGTCTACAGATCCGGCCTTTATATCAGTAACCTAGACAATACTAACCCAATAGGCTTTTATAATAGGGAGACAGGAGCGTCCATAAACGATGTCCTTAGCTCAAGACCAAGTATCGGTAATCCGACTGTCGGATTAGTGGAATGAGTTTAGGATACATTTACATAGTAAAGTAGGCCTTTTATACATTTGCACTCTCGGTAATCCGACTGTCGGATTAGTGAAACGGATCAAGGATACATGTACACAGCATTATATTATTGATTGCATGTGTACCACCAAATAATTTCAATGTATAAATCTACAAATCAGCTGACTTTTTTAAATCAAATAACATCATCATACCTTCACAATTAAATATTTCCCAAGTTGAAAAATGCAACAAACACTATAAAGGATGCATAACCCAAGTCCTATACCTGCAGCCATGTTAATTTTTGGGTCACAATCCCACTAAAGATAAGATTTATAATACACTGCATTTTAATTTGGGTATGATCTACTCTATAAGGAGGGGTTTATATATTAATATTCGCGTCAAAAATGGGTTAAAATGGATATTATGGCTTTTGATGGATACGTGCTGCCTCCTAACGGCAATGCAGTGAACAATTACGTATTAAACATTTGCTCGGTGCATTATAAATCGCTGATCATGGTACACTTTTGTATGCGCACGCATTTATATTACAATTTCAAATATTATATGTCCTAAAAATGTATAAGGGCAATTGGGCATGCAGGCAGGTATAGCAGTGCAAAGGGTTTTAAAGAAAATGGGACTAGAAATTTAATGAATGAATTTGGGAACTTTCATATACATGTACGTAATTTATGAACGACCTGTACAGCATATAGAAACACAAACATTTTTAACCTACCACAATTTTATCAGCTCTTGTGCTAAATTAGTCAAATTTAAACTAAAATAAATGCATGTTAAATATGATGATCGTAACCGGGACAATGATCTGTTATATCAGTCGATGAGCAATTAAGGAAAACATGTGTCATGTGATGATTGCAGTTGTCATTGCATTAATACTGAGAAATGCAATACGGAAAATCCGCATGCATGCATATAAGAGAAATCACAGCACAAAAATTGGTAGTTTCCTAAATTTCAGGAAAAGTCAAGTGATTTATACTACCAGTGTATTACACCTGATTCACACCAACGTTGATGTAGAACTGATGTGGATCAAGAAAACTTTTGCGTGTTAATTCACACCG
>JAQGCC010001892.1:0-20839 GCA_034698905.1 Xestoiulus laeticollis | reverse complement strand
AAGATGGATTCCCTAAAATAAAAATAAAAAAATGCTTATACAATATACAATGTACAGTATATCACAGAAATTAAATGTATCAATGCTGCATCTACATACATGTATACATTGTATAAGGTTAATTAACATTATTTATTATTTTTATATTAGTTGAAGTGTAACAAATTTAAATCAACAATTATCAACGATTTATAACTATGCACAAAACACTTTTTTTGTTTACGATTTAGTGGGAAGAACAAATTGTTAACTATTTAGTGTGCAATGGAACACTAATTGTTAACGATTTAGCGTAGAACACTTGTTTGTTAGCGAAATCTAAATCATATAAGACTTGTCAAAATAACTTAAAAGATAAACACTGTACTGGAACTTACTTTTCCCAAATTTTGAAGATGAGAAAGGCACACGACCATATAAGCTCCGGATTTCAGACCAAACTGATAAAAACATGGCGGCTGAGTCTTTTATACCCCAGAAATATTTGACGCTGATTTGCCCAGTGAATGACAGCTAATAGTTTTCTATACTGAAAGAATTTTTCGCAAATTTGCATATTTATTTTCAAATAAAACACCCGGAATTTACAATGTGACATTCCAGGATCATTATGAAAATACATTTTCAAAGACTTTCTTTAAAAAAAAAATGATATTTTGACCACAAATTCAAGCGGGAGAAAACAACCCTACATTCCATTCAATATTTACTGGTATAGTATTCAAGGCGATTGAACATACATGTACATTGTAATAACATACAGGAAATATGGTAAATTTATTTCACGAGGAATTTTTAATTTATCATTACTAAGTTTTATTGTACAAATTGTTTGTCCTTCAAATCTTTTTACAGTGTCAATAAACACAAAATGTGATTTTTAAATAGAGATTTTTTAAAAAAACATTTGGTTTTCGACCAATTTTACCATGTTATTTTTTTTACCAATTTTACAACATTTACTACAATTTAACATTTAGTTTTTCAAATATGTACTTTTTTCATAGTAATCATAAATTTTGTTGGTAAAGTTTGGTAGACTTACATGTACATTAAATGTATTATTGAAATTAAAAAACAAAATAGCACAAAAAAGTGAGAAAAAAGGCAAAATTAAGACTTCCAGATGTTTAAAATGGATGAAATTTAAGGGGAATTAGAAAACCATTTAGAGCTAACATCCTATCAAGATTAAAACACCTCGAAGCGAATTACATGTATAACAGTTAAGGTGTGTGTATTTTAATTTTAAAGCATGAATAATTTATCCAACTAGGGCACAGATAAATTTTTATTAACGTCTCTTTAATATTAAGCAAAGTAATCAATACATTTTCGAAACGCTGCGATAAATTATAAGTTGGGTAGCTTACACTAGCTCATTTATTAATTTAAAAAAAATCCAGACATTTTCATTAAAAAACATGGTCTCTATGCACTAGATCTATGAAAACAAGAATTTTTACAATTTTTTCCCCCCAGAATTTTAATTAGAAAAGACGCTGGGCTCGTCAAGAAATTTCCCCATAGGAAAGGGGGTGTTAGCCAAATCCGCGTGGCCTGGAGCCAATATACCTTCCGACGTTCGTGAAAATTCCATATATGAAGCGCTGTACTAAATATACTAGAGGCCATTCGAAAGGTTCTGCTATAGTGTCTAGTTCTGCTTTGAAAGTTTACAGTTTATTATCTTGAATTTTAAATAATAATAATTTTTTTTATTAATATGTTTTGTTATGTTTAGATTTAACTTGTTGGTTATTTGTAATTTTTAAATTGTCTATCTAATACTGGAATGGAGGAGTTTGACAATGACTCGTGGCGTCTTTGGTGGACACAATATCGTCCCCTTAGCCCCACTGAGCATGTGCAGTAGACATTGTCAAACTCCTCCGAGTTGGACAATGACCCGTGGCACCTCTAGTGGACACAATATCGTCCCCTTAGCCCCCACTGAGCATGCGCAGTAAGGCTTGTGAAAATCCTCCATTCGGTAAATTTAGCATATGCTTATTTCCCGAAAGCGCTGTTGCTTGTATTGCTTTTGTTTTTTTTCAAGCATTGCTTTATGGGAGTGTGCGTCTGAAATTGAAAGAGCTTTCGGTTTTTTAATAATCAGCGCTGGAGAAAAATATTACTGCGATGCAATGGATTGGTTAGGAGAATTCGTGGAAAATTTATCTACTAACAAATATAACCAAGTAAGTTAGTACATGTTTCCAAGTTTAATAATGTGTGGGCACTGAGGTGACAGTAGCCTACATGGATCGAATTGGTTTGGAAAATGTGTGAAAAATTGACCTTGAAAAGGTAGCCGTGTTGACCCACTCGAGTATTATATTACAGGAAATGTTATGAAATGCAGTTGGGTAGAGTATTGGCTTAACTGATAAACAATGACAGTTTAAATTAAAGCTCTATTTATAAGATTTGAGGCCCTACGAATCATTATGTTAATGGAAATGCCAAACTATCTTATTCTTGCTTGCTTTAATTGGTCTATAATACTAAAGGTGCAATTATCAAATTCATTTTGTTAATGTAACTACCATATGATGTGTATTTCTGCATTGCATTTAATGCGGATTATTTTTTATTACATGTTATTAACATACCGTTTTATTTTTTCTTAGGCTGTCCTCGCAGCATGTGGAACCGTGTTATTACTAGGAGTTTTTCTAATTCTAAAGTTGTGCTGTAATATAAAAGGAAAAGGTAGGTATTAACAAAGGGTTTGTATCTTACGCAGCGATCTAAAAGTGCTACATCTTTTTTTCTTCATCAGTTACAGTTGCCGAAGTTAAAAAATTGGTCGGCGTGGGAACGGCCGGTAAGCCGCGCTTTCGTAAGCGCGATAAAGTTTTGTTCTATGGCCGGAAGATGCTGCGAAAGGTCAGAGTGACAGACTTCAATTTCCGTCGTTTTACTTAATAACAGGTTACGTTCCCGTCATAATTTATTTATTTTTTACCTCAGGTCAAGTCTTTTTCTGGTCAAGGCAATCGACAGAGATTTAAAAAGCGTTATATGGTTATTAAATTTGCTAAAAAGTAAGTGCTGTTTAATAATTGTCGAAAACTTAAAAAAAACTAATCAGATTAGGTCATCTTAAGCAAATATTTGTGTGCATCTTAGTGCGGAATTATGTATTTTTTTATATAAATTTTCTATCGACAGATTATTACAACTTAGGAAAGATAATCAACCTCTTCAATTGCAAGTTAAGGAACCTCCACCTGCATATTTGGAGGCAGACGTTGTTGAAAAGGAGCAGATATTGCCTCCTGAAGTCTTTTACATGTTCAAAAGCATCAGGTATACGATATAACCTTTATAATTGTTTTATACTGTAAATGAAAGGTTGAATATTTAAAATTATGCGTATTATATTTTTAGGATCTTTGGTCATTTTGATAAACCCATGTTCCTGGAGCTTTGCAAGCAGCTTGAATCACGTGTTATCTTTGCTGGTCATTATTTATTTCGTATTGGTGATCAGGACGACAGCATTTATGTAGTCCAAAGGGGACGGTTAAACATATTTCTTGTGGAACAAGACGGCACCGAGCTGACGATTAAAACGGTAACCGAAGGTGAAAGCGTTACCAGCTTTTTGAGCTTCATCGATGTGCTCATGGTGAATAATAGCGCCGTTCTTAATATACCACTTTTATTTTTATTTAGTGATTTTTTGTTTAATTTAAAAATATATTTTTTCAGGGCAAATCATCCTATTTTAAAACGGTGTGTGCACGAGCTGAGGTAGACACGGATGTGCTACGTCTTCCTTTGAAGGCATTCGTAAGCATGTTTGACCGGTACCCCGAATACCTGGTTCGGGTTATTCAAATTGTGATGGTTCGGCTTCACCGAGTCAGCTTCACGGCATTATACCAATATCTGGGCTTAACATCACAATTGATAAATCCTGTAAGATACGGTATTTTGTTTTTAAAAAAAAACATTTTTTCCTATATCTAGTCAAAATTTCACGTGTCATTTTTTTTTATTCAGAGCTCTCAGTATCGTCGAACGATGAGCGGACCTAGTCAGCCGACACCGGCATCTCCTAAAATAAGTCCCGCACGCCACAGGGATAGGTTCGGTACATCTAGTCAACATCCAATGGCATCTAGCTATGAAGAAAAGTTTGGTGTTTCTATCCCAGGTACAATCCTTCAACATTTTCCCCAATTTTTGTGAAAACATTGCCATCGAAATGCCGCCAGTTCATCATGAATTTGAGTTTCGAACTTTTTGTCCATTAGCTGGTGACGACCCCACTGATTATCCTGACCATCGCCATGCTATGGCAACGAGTTTGCCCACCGATTCCGACATTGCCACGCCACGGCATGGACTGCATCATTATGCCGAAGCAGCTAGGACCTTGCCTAGCTTTAGGCATAAGAAGCGGAAAGAAATCCACCACTTCCACGACCGTGCTTCCACTGGAAGCACAGAGGAGCTAGACTACATGAAAATGGCCCTTGATGGCATTAAATCCAACTTAGGATTGGAAGATGAAAGCATTTTGGTCGGCAAGGTCGAATTGCGAGATGTTCTGACCGGTACATATCTCATTAAGCAGGAATCGATACAGGTGAGATCCTCGATGGTACTATTGCTACACCAGGATAGTTTGAAAATTGGTGTCACGAAAAAAATGAAATTTCAGGATGCGGCTTTGATTTACACGCTGACCGGAAGCCTCGTCGTTTCTCAAAAAATCGTTGACAAAGAAAGCGAGACGGTCTTGTATCTGGCCTACCCCGGGGAAATTGTAGGAGGACTAGCTGTGATATCGGGAGAACCATCCTTCTTCACTGTCCGTGCACGGCAGTCGAGCAGAGTGGCTGTGATAAGTAAGAAGAACTTCTACAGGTATGTGGCTGAAAAAAGTTTACTTAAGATATTGGCCGGAAAGCCACCTTTGGTGATTGTTGAGGTTTAGTTACTAGCTTCTCGCATCTTTTACCAAGTTGCGGTTAAACCCAAATTATCCTTTTATTATTTCTTACAGCATTATGCGGGGAAAGCCGAAAATTGTGCTGCATGCAGCTAATTCAATCGTCAGCCGATTGTCACAATTTGTTAGACAGATTGACTTTTCGCTCGACTGGAAGCACATAGAGTCGGGGAAAGCGCTTTACAGGTAACACAGATTATTCGGCAGCGTTTTTATTCTCTTTTGTTTTAAATTCTGCTTTTTTTTTAAAAGGCAAGACGAAGCGTCGAACAGCATGTATATTGTGTTGAGCGGACGATTGCGTTCGGTTATCACCTTAGCCAATGGGAAGAAAGAGCTCGTAGGGGAATATGGCAAAGGGGATCTCGTGGGTCTCGTGAGTAACCGCACATAATCAGCTCCCTTGCGGGTTTTTTTATTACATGTATTGCAAATATCATAATACCTGCAAAGTTACGCTTTTGAAAATTGCAAAGTAGATTCACGGAATGAGATTTCTTTCACATTAGATGAATTTCTCATTTTGAACTGCTTGTTTTACTGCTCGATTTAGGTCGAATTGCTTACCCAGACTCCAAGGTCAACTTCCGTCATTGCTGTCAGAGACACGGAATTGGCTATTATGCCCGAAGGGCTGCTAAATACCATTAAAATAAAATATCCCGTGGTTCGTATTTAGTCAGTATGCCGTTGAAGCATGCACATTTAATTTATATGTGGTTATTAATTAGTATTGCTTTTTATGAAAGGTTGTGACACGGCTAGTTCATCTCTTGGGACACAGGATATTGGGCAGCTGGCAAAAGGGGAGGTTAGGTAAGAATATCTTTGCAAATTACTGTTTGGCAAACTATCATTGTCGTTTATTTATTTATTTATTTTTTTTATTTTGCAGTTGAGAAAGTGGAGTCAAGACCGAGTGCTTCTAATTTCTCGACTGTTGCCATATTGTCCATCAACAGCGACGTCCCATTGTCCCCGTTTACAATGGAACTTTACCACTCGCTGTCAGCAATAGGTAAATTGCCTTATTATTTACAGATTTTTGGTTGCTTTGAGAACGTATGCTCGATTGATAAAACTCTGAATCTTATTTGTTATATCTATAGGGCCAACAATGAGACTTACTAGCGATTTCATTCGCAAGACTCTAGGGGCCACATCTTTGGATCGCACCAACGAATTCCGGCTTTCCAGCTGGCTAGGGCAGCAGGAAGACCACCATCGTATCGTGTTGTATCAGTGCGATAGTGAATTGAATGCGTGGACTTTGCGTTGTATACGTCAAGCCGATGTGATATTGATAGTTGCATTAGCCGAGCAGGAGCCCACGGTTGGAGAGGTACGCAACTTTAATTTTAGATGGTTAACAGGCATGCTAGAAGAAGACTATAAATGTTACAGAAACACGGTGAATTTTTTATTGCTAACAGATTGAGAAGCAACTGGAATCACGTGCCGTCAGGACGCAAAAGGAGTTAATTTTGCTGCACAAAGAAAGTGCACCCAGGCCGCAGAACACGGTGGCATGGCTTAACATTCGCTCGTGGTGTTCCTCGCATCATCACATATGTTGTCCTAAAAGAATGTTTGCCAAGAAATCCCATTCTAGAATGGTGAGTGGAGTTTTTTTTTGTTTACTCTATGCTTACAGGCACTATATGCAATTTAAAAGTAATTATGATTTAACGTACAACTGTTTGTTGTTTTACACCAGATCGAGATGTACGAAAAACTATTTAAAAGCGAAGTGTGCATCCACTCGGATTTCAGTCGATTAGCAAGATTCCTTACCGGAACCTCGATCGGACTTGTTCTTGGTGGAGGAGGAGCAAGGTTGACCCAAATGATTTCATTTCACCTGCCAAAAATGTTTCAATCCTTCACCTATTCTTAATTTCTCGTTTTTTTCTTGCAGAGGCTGCGCTCATGTTGGCATGATCCGTGCAGTGATGGATGCAGGAATTCCTATCGACATGGTTGGTGGAGTTTCCATCGGTGCCTTTATGGGAGCTCTATGGTGTATGGAGAAGAGCCTAACCACTTACACTCAGAGAGCGAGGGAATTTGCTTTCGTAAGTATGGTTTACAGGGATCCCAGGTTTCTGTTAACGCATGTCTGCATTAGGCTCTTGGCCATCAAATCCTTTAACAAACTAGATGAATTTTTCCAGAAAATGACGTCGGTTTGGCGGCAGATATTGGATCTAACTTATCCGTCCACGGCGATGTTCACAGGTCAGTCCTGACAATGAAGGATTTTCCTATAACGAGATGCTTTTCTCAAAAAGCTTGTGATCCAACATGTTCTACTCTTTTAGGTGCTGCTTTCAATCGTCTTATCAAAGAGGTCTTTCGTGAAACGCAAATTGAGGATTTGTGGCTGCCGTATTTTACAATCACTACGGATATCACTAGCAGCTCAATGAGGGTCCATACACATGGTAGGCGCTATATAGGTTTACTTATTGTATTTAAGTTCATGTACTAATCCTTGCAATTTATTTTTTTAAAATTATTTGGGTACTATTTAACCAATCCAGTTATCTGTTAAAAAATTGGCCTTCAGCAATTGGTTTCAATAGCTGGGTTTTACAAGTTTTACCTCCCAAGGAGATACTAAAGCAAATGTATAGTTTTTTTTAAAAATATAATACTGTTTTTAGTAAAATTTCTTTCTGAACAAGCAAGCTAACAATAGATGCAAACAATGCGGCAGAGGTCACAAACAACAACAACAACAAATGAAAATAACTGCGATTTCTGCAGAGTAATTTTAGTACTCTAATCATTCTTGCACTGCATTTGGTGCTTTTAATTCTTGCTGTCTGTGAGATTGTTCTTGCTCGACAAATAAATTTCAGAAAGACCCGAGTTTTATCATTCTAAATGACGCACGTTCTCGATGTTGCGATTTTAATTTAACATACCCCTAATGCCCAACAGCCGAGTCGGTTCCTTATTAATATACGATTGTCTCGCTCGTTTGGGTGCTTGCATTTTTGATTTGTAGGGTCCTTGTGGCGCTATGTGCGCGGCAGCATGTCCCTCTCCGGCTACCTGCCGCCGCTATGCGACCAGACGGATGGCCACTTGCTGCTGGACGGTGGCTACGTGAACAACCTTCCAGGTAACGCCCCGAGGGGGGCGCTGCCCGTTTTTGACCTCACGGCACTGACCCCCCTCTTTCTCTCTCTCTTTCTCTCCCCCTCTTTTTTGTGGCTTCCCATCTGATCCTCCAGGTTCGTTGTGGCGCTATGTCCGAGCTAGCATGTCGATTTGCGGCATTTTCCCGCCTCTTTGCAATCCACTAGATGGCAATCTACTCGTCGATGGGGCCTATGTCAATAATCTTCCAGGTACTGACCAGTAGCTGCTACTTTATATTAGTATAGTTGACTCTGGCATAATTTTAAATCGAAATGCAAACCCGCATTTCACATTTTTCCTCTTTTTTTTTCACAATTTTTTCATTTTTATATTACGTGACATCTCGCTGGCCTTTGTTGTTGCGATAGTGTATTGGGCTTTAAGAGCTGCTGTTACACGTTTTCCTTATTAAATTTAGATGTTGCTGCCTTGTATTTCGCTCTTTCCGTTTAATATCGTATATGGGCTAAATCTTGAATGTTGGATATCACAGCTATCACATATAACTCCTGATGCTTATAAACGTGTAATGACGTTTAAATCTAAATATATAGCTTCTTTCTAAAACTTTCTCTTGCTACGAATTTGGTCCTTTCTGGCTAGTTTGTCTGCAGCTCTCGACCTGGCTAAAAGCTCTCTATGTAGGTCCTCGGTTTCTCAGAAACATAACATCAGGCCATTTGAGTCATTAACGTCATCTTTCCTAAGCTTCCCCAAAATGGACTAATCATGGCTGACCTTTGAAATTTTAGAAATCGGCAAACTGATGGGCCCTCTTATTTTTCCGGTTAAAGGGAATACTGTCTTCGAAGCATGCGCTCCGAGTGCATGCAAACGATACAATATATCTCAAGCTTGCATTTTTTTCTTTCTATTTTTCCCCCCATTTATTTATAATAGCCCGTCATCCAAATTGTCTTTGGTGCATGAGCCATTTGCAACCTGGAGGGTCATGGCGAAAATTTCCCAACCTTATCCTTGTCCCAGTTCAATGTTTTGTATAGTTTTTTTATAGTCCTGTGCATGCTTAATTTGTGAATGTGCTTTTGTGAACCTAACTCACCGCTGTACCATTTGCTTATTTCGTCTGCTGTTAAGAGTGTCATAAAGTATATACCAACAGTGATTACAATTTTGATTTGCGTAGTATTTATAACAGAAGTTATGTTTAATACGCAAACCAAGAGATAAGCAAGTCCATGAATAGCCACAGAACGCATTCAAGGCGTATTCTTTATATATCTCTTAAAAACAGAAAAATAAATAGATTCATTCCATCAAAGTTCCTCTTCCTTCCTAACTGCATTTTTATTTCTTACCCTGATATTTTAATATGGTTATTTAATAGTGTTTTTCTTAGTTTTCGTACCCACTTTTACCCGCAATGGTAACATTTGTGCAAGAAAAACATAAAAAATAAAACGAAATCCTGTTTATGCGAAAATATCCCACGTTGGTTATTTTAAAGTTTTTTTTTTAAATTTGGTACATACTGTACATGTATTGACACCATGAAGTATAAATGGGGCATTACTGTAATTGGGAGTCTCCTCTGTCTTAATCTAATGAAACTTATTATAACTTCTTCCCTTAACAATTGTGTGACCCCTTTCTTTTTAAAAAAATGGCATGCCACGTGCTTTCTAATCAGTATCCTGCTATTTGAACAGCGGACGTAATGCGAACAATGGGAGTCCAGCAGATTTTGGCCATCGATGTAGGCAGTCAGGACGACACAGATCTAACCAATTATGGGGATGAACTGTCAGGCTGGTGGCTGCTCTGGAAACGATGGAATCCTTGGGCCAAACCAGTTAAAGTAAGACTTAATATCGTCCCAACCTCACACCCGCAATTTCTGTGGTTTCTCAGTGACCTCAGAATTTTTCAAAAAATTGTATTATTATAATAGGTTCCCAATCTGCCAGAAATCCAGTCAAGGTTGGCCTATGTCAGCTGTGTCCGGCAATTGGAAGAAGTAAAAAGACACGATTATTGTATATATATTCGACCGCCCATCGATTGCTACAAGACGCTGCAGTTTGGAAGTTTCGACGAGATCAGAGTAAGTCCTGTATTCTAAAGCCGGTTCTTCTTTAAAGATACATTCGAATGCTTATAAAATTGCAAGACTTTAATGCATGCAAATGCTAGGACTTGGCTAAATCCAATTGCCAAATTTATTCGCTAATTAACCAATTTAATTTATTAGGATGTAGGCTACAATTATGGGAAAGCCCTTTTTGATAAAATGGAGCGAGAAGGAACTTTGCCTGGAAGGACCAAAAAAGAAAAACGCAAGGCCAGCCATGAGCACCAAATCGTACGTCTTTTTTCATAGCAACTTGTATATGTTTGTGATTTTCTTGGATATTGATCATCTTGTGTTGCCTTTGCAGGCAAGATTTGTCCACGACACATCTTTTACAGATTTGGCTGAAATGGTTTGCAGAATTCAAGAGCCTAGTAAAGCAATGGTTTTAGCCGAATGTAAGTACAATTTTACCAACTGGAACCCAAATATGAATGATTCTACACTCGTTTTTTTTTCTTATTTTTGTTAATCTAGATTCCGATGAATATGAAGACGAGGATGAAATCGATGCTCGAGAAGATGGCTACGTTTCGGAATCATCTGCATTCCAGATTTTTGGCTTAGATAATGTAAATCAACAAACATTTTAGATTGCAAACTGCTCATTTTATACAATATTCAAAATGTTCACGTCTTAATTTTTCCTTTCGAAATAGGAAAGCGAAAGCTCCGAAGGGACGTTGCGAAGGAGAAACACCGAAACTTCATTGTCGGAAATGTCATAACCTCTATCTCGGTAGATGAATGAGGAACCCTGTTTCGGGACCAAAACCATCGCAGGCAGGATTGGCTTTGTCGTTTGCCAACTATTTTTGTTACGTTTACGAGATTTGCATGCAGTACAGGTAGTGCCAAAAAAAATGTCACTGCAATCGATTGTGTTAACAAAACGGTAAAATCCCGGTTCTTCGTCACATTATTTTCAATACATGTTATTATTTATTTATTATTTAATTCCTGTTAATAAAGTCGTTTCATTCCTTTTACTTATATTGTGTGTTTTCATAGGGATGGGCAGAGTGGGCAATGCCCACCCAAAAATTATGGAGGGTGGGCAGCTTATGAGAATACCCACCCTTGAATATTGAGCTAGGTTAGGTAAGGGCAAGTTACTTAATTTGCCCTTACCTAACCTAGCCCATCTCCCCTGTATGGTCTTTGGTGTGTAGTGGTAAACTTCTCATTGGACAAAAATGTTTATTAGGGCCAACTATTATAGACACTCCAAAATTTGTAGGGCCAACTTTAAACATCAATGTTATATATCCACCCCTGCATTTTTTTTATAAAAAACCTTTTGGTGTAAATTGAATTTGTTCAAGCCTGTTGTTCAAGCTTGTTGTGAGGTTGTGAACTGATCAACATAGTGACTAGTGAGGGCTGCCAAAGGGCCTGAAAGGTTTGTCCCATTGATTATGATGGCCGTCATAATCAATGGGACAAACCTAGCATTTGTCTCCAGATTTGGCCCTAAAATTTTAGGGCCAAATCCAGAGACAAATGCCTATAGGAACAAGATAGAATAATGGCTTTCATGGAACAAATTTTAAGCATTGTTTATTCGGTCCAAACCAGCATGAAAGAGATGGGTTAGGGATTGTTGGGGATATAGGACCGGTACTATATATATGTAACTTAATAAAAGTATATTTGAATATTTCCGTAAAGCCAGCTCCACACCCACTGCGAGACTGGTCAAGAAATATTGCTGAGATATATGGCTCGCCGTGAGTGTGGTCGAGCCTGCTTCAATCTGAATAAACTTTGTACGACCTTATTTCATTGGCTGTGATTAATGAAATGTTTTCCAGACCCTTTATTTTACAATCGTTATTGTATGTCAGATCTCCAGATTTTACTTCCGAATTTCATGTAGAAATATGCAAATTCATTGTATTAAATTTCTACGTTAAAAGACAAATTTACAGTGATTCTCTGCATAACAATTTTTTAAAACAATTCATCATCCAAACTACCGACATAATAGCTAACCGTCTTATTTTTTTTCAAATTGTGCCCACCCTGGAAAATTTTCATTGCGACGCCTCTAGCTGTGTGTTTTTTGCATATACATGTACATATGTCATGTATATTGCAGTATTTGCACATCATGTAGGCCTATAAGTTAGGGTATATGTTACGCTTTGGGTTATTTCCAGTCCTGGCAATATTTGACATTATATAGCCTACAGATCTTTAGGTCAGAAAAATAGAATTATTAAAAAACTTACTCATTTCTGGGGCACGAATCGTGGCTGCTATATTCAAATCGTTGCGCCACCGTTGAACTTGAATACCTTCTCGTTCTCCCCGAGTTCACTCATCAAATAACTTCTACTAGCAGAATTACGCATGAGCAGAAGTGCTCTAAAAAATTTGTGTACTTTTGTGTTTAAAAGCTGTAACAACTGATTATTATATTACTTACGCTTGTTTAACCCTTCTTGGATTTTTTAACCCTACAAAAATAAATACTAAAAAAAAGTAACAGTAGAACTTGGGACGAGCGACTGAATAAGGCAATAAATATTTCCTACCGAAGTGGCCGTCTGCTTATGGCGGAAGTAGAACTTATTTAACGTGGCAAGTGCAACGTAAAATAAGTTATTTTTCCTTCATGAGCAGACGATCGTAAACTTTTTCGCGAAAATTTCGAAGTTTGGAGATGAACTTGTTACCTAAATCGTCAAGTGAATTTAAGGAAAAAGACTACTGGGACACGTTTTTTACAAAAAGGAAGAAGGAGGCATTCGAATGGTCAGTTTCATAGTTTTTTTTTAAAATTCGCTATATTACTTTAATGTAAACTAAAATTAGGATACATATTAGGCCTAACGTAGAAAATTCCGTGTTCAGCTGAAAAACAATAATTTCCAAAATTGTAAAAAAAGTAATTAAGTATACGTTGCCGTGCCAAAATAATCGAGGAGCTCGAGGAAGTGTTTTGGAAACTTATAGATATAAATTAACTCAACATTAGCTGCTGCAAAAGATCAGGGTGTCGCATGCTACACAACGCCATGTAACTTCTGTCATTTTAAAAAGGACAGCTCAAGAAAGAACCATTTCTTGATGGCATGAATGTTTATTTTACTAAATAGTTGACTGAGCTCACGTCAACAATTTTCCTATCGTACATGCACTCTGCATGATCTCTAAACGAGCAAATATGCTTCTCATTACAGGTATGGCGATTATATTCAGCTTTGTCCTATTCTGCACAAGTATATCCAGAAAAACGACGACATCCTCGTCGTTGGATGTGGAAACTCGCAGCTGAGTGCCGACTTGTACGATGTGGGCATTGAGAAAATCACCAACATTGACATCAGCAACATCGTTATTAAACAGATGGTGGAAAAGCACAGTAAGCAGAGAGTAAAGATGAAATGGTTGTCAATGGATGCCACGAAGGTAGTGTGTAATCTCCATCAATAGGATTTTAGTGAGGCATAAGCCCAACTCATAGTAAGCGTTTAAAATATAGATGGAATTTGATGATGGGCAATTTAGCGCCATTCTGGACAAAGGAACCGTGGATGCTCTATTGACTGATTCAGACGTGGAAGTCGTCCGACGAGTTGATGAAATGCTGAGAGAAATCGAAAGGGTGCTGAAATTGGGTGGTCGCTTCATCTGTATTTCTTTACTGCAAGAGCACGTTTTACAAAAACTTTTAAACTGGTTTTCCAGCAGGTATGTCATGGCGCTTACTGTTTTTAAATTATCGTGGTTCAAATGTTAAGCTTGCTGCTGAAGCTCATAATTTTTTTTTTCCAATTTTTAGTGGATGCTGGATGGCACGTGTTTGCAAGAGATTTGACGACGATAGTCAAGTTGGAAAATCTGCTGATGGCAAGATGGAGTTTCCAGTATTTGCGATTGTGTTCACGAAATTAAAGAAGATGATCGGACTTGAACCTGTACGTGGGCAGTTTTGCTGATATTTCTCAAACATAAAAATGTCATGGGCGACTTAACTTTTTTTTAAAAATTGCAGATATTAGAAGCAGCATTGTACAGCGAAATCCCTAAAAAGTGTAAAATTGTCGAAGTGAAGGAGGGTGTTAAAGCTTTGCAGCAGTTTGCATTTCTAAAGTATCACATGTCGAAAAGGTTTGGTTTTAATTTGTTATGATACTAGGGCTTGCTATCAAAGTCTTGTTTATCCCTAGTGGCACATTCTGTTGTTATATAAAATTGCATTGGTTCGTATATGTTGTCATTTTCAGCACCCTTGCCGGTGAGGACGTGTCGTTTGATTTGTACATTGTGGGGAACTCAGTTCCTCGCTACAGTCTCTATGTCGTGGATCGAGTCAGAAGCGATTCTGAGAAGAGGTTCGCCATATTTATCGTGCCTCAAGGAAGGGAAACGGAATGGCTTTTCGGAAGTTCCGGTGGCCGTCAACAGTTGGCTGACAGTGCTGGATTTCAAAGGCTTGTAGTAGTTCACTTGATCAGAAGTCATCATTTCGAGAACATGGACAGCATAAAGGCAGAGCTTTCGAATCGAATCATGGAGTTGGCACCGCCAGGATTGAGTTCGAAATCTACGGTGAGAAATCTACCTGAAATTTTTGTGTTACATTGTTCTCCTTTGTAAGATTTTTTTACCATAATATCCGTAGATACCATTTCTTTCTGTGGGAGAAAGTCTCGGACATAGGAATGTTCTTTACAGTGGCACGAGTGAATTGAGCGGAAATTTCATCATTGAGGATGTGGAGGGCGATAATCTGCAGATTTTTCGAAGATTAGTGTTTCTGAACAATCCTAACATCACCCAATCTGAAGCTCGAATGATCCCTGAAAAGATAAACAAAAAGAAAGGCAAGAAAAAGAAGAACAAGAAGCTGAGCGTGGATCCGCATTTTCTGGCATGTCAACACCATGGCTTTATGATTGCTGGTCAAGCATTTCTCCAGAACAGAGTTCCTCATGGTATGTTTAGCAGCCTCTCGCAAAGTTTCTTAAAAGGTCTTAAATCTCGATAAGCACTTGGTTGCCCATTTTGTTTAATTACACATGTATGGTGGTTGTTTTCCAAAATGTTCACGTAATATTGAAAGTTTTCAATTTGCTGTCGTTTTTTCATTCATTATGCAATAATTGGTTACTTCCTATAGTTGTGTATCCATTTTTAATTCATCGAAAGTAACGAAATGGAAATTAAGTCATATCTGAGTAAACTACATGTGCTTTGTATATTATATTAAAACGTCACTGCTCGATTTTCTATATTCCCCATGTAGATTCTCGCTGCAATCATCTTCTTGTTGGCCTGGGCGGTGGTGGTCTCCCTTCATTTATGCATCAGACTTTTACCAACGCACATATTGATGTGGTCGAGTTGGACCCATGCGTTGTCAGCATTGCCAAAGAGTGGTTTGGATTTCACTCGGATGGTCGTCTGAAAGTCATAGTAGATGATGGCTTGAGATTCATTTTGCAAGCTAAAAGTAAGGGCAGGGATTTGAAATCTTAAAAGCATGATATGTGAAACTGGTCCAATTCCACATTCAGTGATTACCATGTTTGCATTCTTGGGCATTTATTGTTGAACGATAACAAATATGTCATCGTCGAGTGTTGTTTTTTCTCACCTATAACTAGGTGCATCTTATGACGTTGTCATGTTGGATGTCGATAGCAAAGATACGAGCGTAGGAATGAGTTGTCCACCCCGCTCCTTCATTGCGCCGGAGATTTTGCAGGCCATAAAAAGGATTCTCACAGAGCGAGGTTGTAACTTTTGCCCATGGATTAAATGTAATCACCTGAATTATCGGAATCTCGATTAATTAACCTTCCGTTTCAGGAGTTTTCGTCTTGAATTTGGTTTGTCGGGACTCGCAGCTACGCCAGGATGTGGTGCACGCCTTGTGCGAAGTGTTTCCAAAGTGTTATTCCTATAAAATACAGGACGAAGTGAACGAGATTGTATACGGACTTGTGGAGGACGACGCAAGTGGAGAAACAGAGTTAATCCCACTCCTCGCCCAGAACCTGAAACTCTTGAATGATACAGTGAAGGTGTGCTCTGGTGATGATTTGATCGAAGTGGACGATATGATTAAGACATTGAGGCGTGTGCTTTGATTCTTTTCTTATGGATTTTATGAGTGAAAATAAAGCTGATTTGAGATTCTAGTTGCAAATCGAAGTCTCTATATTTTAAAACAAATAATGATGCAAATAACCCAGGTAAGTGAAGTCGTTAGATGTTATCCTCGTATGAATGTAGCACTTTTAATTGAATTGAATTTATGATACTCATTATGATGTAAGTTGACGCCAAAGATCGAGTGGGTTAGGCGCTTGCCTCTCGGTTTAAAGTTGCGGGGTTCGCTTCCTGATGGGAGGTAGGTGGAAGTTTTTTCGAAAGGGCGAAATGTCGGCTCCTTCGAATGAGTTTTAATCCGAGGTCCATATAGATCCCTCTTGCTCTCTGTATGTTAAAGACCCCTTAAGAGGGGGTGGAATTTCCAGGTAGATGCAGTAGGCTTGTTCCCTTGCATTGGTGTTTAGCACTCGTGTGCAGAAATAAACCAATATTTTAAATCCAGAAACGAACAAAAATACATGTATTATCGGTGCATTTCTCTCAAGACAGCATCTCTATAAAAATATTTCCATGCCTTTGCATGTATAAATTTCAGAAATTGCAGGTCATTTCAGGTTTACAGGACATTAATTTTTATTTCGCAAAGAAAAAGAATTGCAAATGTAAAATGTTAAGTTCGTTTCATGTATGTTTTTTGGTTAAGAATTCTACAAATCGAATGCCCAGGCAACAATAATAATATTACAATTTACAAAAGTAAGTACACTGTATAGTAACACGTTTTGCTTCAAAACGGTTTGTTACTTGTTGAGGACGTTGTTAATAAAAGATGGCACAACACAAATTATCTCTAACAAAACGGATTATAAGTTTTCGGTGGGTTTTTAGTACCCACTTAAATAGGGGCGTCACAGTGGTACTTTGATGGTTCATGGTAACGCATCTTCTTACGTTAGATGTTTCCATGACAACGGGAGGAAGAGTCCCATAGCACAACCCAAGCCGTCTCTTATCGATGAAGGGCAGTCGCTTTTATATGTCATACGAACCTCATCTTATAAAAGTAGTCCGGTTTTTCGACTTAGCTTGCAAATGGGTAAAATTAGCATGAAAACGACGCCGGAAATCGCTCATCCGAGGTTTTTTATGGGCATGGTGGTGCATTGAAATCGTCTTACAAAAGATGTGCATTTTCATTTATTATAAAATATATGCGATATATATACCAAGAAATCCTTTTTTTAGTGGAATTCGTTTTTCTTATAGCCCGGGGTTGTTTTAACAAATTCTGATGAATTAAAAATATAAACATTAATTTCTCCAACTTCTGTGCTTTAATGATTATTTCCCAATTTCCTTTTAATTTAATTATTAAGGAGTTACAGAAAAACAATGATAAAATAAATGGATACAATTTTCCTCTATTTTAGCTGTCAAATAAAAATATATCAGTGGAGTTATTTATAACTGTAGAGAAATACTCTAAGAAATCTGCATAAAACCAACAAGTAATAAAAAAACAGCAGATTTACTAAAAAAAATAGTACAATAATATAATATAATATAGTACAATAATAGTACAACATAGAAGTTCATAGAAATAGAAGGTTATTTATTCCTTAAATTTTCTATTTTTACCACCGTAATTTACTATTTTTTATAAATTGATACAAGAAATAATTTGGGACATCTTACTCGTTATGCCACCATAATGACATTACCTATAAATCTGTAATAATTAGTTTATATATATATATATATATAGCTAAGCTTTTGCTCATTTTTTTTTTATAAAACGGCAACACATTTCCCAGATTGCAGCCCTTTTAAAAAGTCCCTAATGATGCCATTTTCTCGTTTTATTATGCCAGTAATCAATAATATGGGTGAGTTTCAAGTAAAATATTGTTCTATTAGGCAAATTCGGCAATGGAGTTTCTTTGGCTCGTTCCCAACCATAAAAGCAATGCAGCTAACGGCGAGACTGCATTTACTGAATTTGTGCATTAATATCGTTTTACTATGGATGGCAATCCTATCTGTGGATAAGATGTATCATTCTCCCGAAGTCTTGTTTCATTGCTTTCATCGTTTCAATCGTATATTATTAAGAGGTTAATTTTTACGTGTTTGTACATGTTTCCCTGCAATGCTAGCATTAATAAAATAACTCGAGAATTTTTTTTTCCTAGATAGGGAATAGGGTGCGATATTTCAGTTATTGCAAATATATTTACTTAATTTTAAATAAAAACTTTACTTGTAGCAAAAAGATGAAAATGTAATGCTAAACACTCATTCGCCGCTAGGGGGTGCTAAACTATAATTATGGTTAATTGGCAAAACCACCACAGAGGACGCTGATGCTATCTTCTGTGACAGAAATGCATGCGGTTTTACAATCTGGTTTGGTTTTTGTTTCAGATGGGATCGATTCCCGTCAAAGGAAAGTTCGTTTTTTAACAAGGTCCTTTCTGGGTGAGTCGGTCATGCCTTTTTTTTCCATTTCTCAGGAAACTTTTCTTTCATTCCCACAATTTTTTTCCGTTTCAATACGCTGATTTAACTCCGTGATCGAACGTTACGTTTCACCACCGTGACACTTTATTTTCAGCATTTTCCACGTTTATTTCCTTTTTTCTTCAAACTTATCCTTGTCTCCTGTCCATTACAGTCCTTTAGCCTACACCCAGTCCTTCTTCCCGCATTGAAACTGATGTTTTTTCTGCCCTTATCCTTCGGCCGCTGTCTTTATAAGCTGTCCGACTTCATTGAATTTTATCGGCGGTCATCTCTCCCGAGATATTTTTTTTTATTTCTTCTTTTTCATATTTGATCAAAAGATGACCACTATCGCGCTCCATTATATTCTTAAATCCCAGCGCTGTCATTTTCCCTTAACTTCGCCAGACCTGTCATTTTGGTCATGTCAGATTAACCAGACAATGGTCGTTGCAGACCCGTTTCACGTGCCTTTTAACCCCTATAACCTTTAATGGGAATCTAAACTTTTTTTTTCAATTATTTAAAAACGAAATAAAATTAAATGAATTGACTTTATGCGCAGCTCATGGACGACATCACATGGCATTTAATTTATTGTATTCATAGAACGAGTAAAATTGTCTAGAGAAAAGTTCCTGGAACAAGAATCTGTAATAAATGCAAATATTGAATAATGGGAATCTTATAAAATTCATCACGTGATGGCGTCCGTGCTGAAATCTATTTCAAGTCTAGTTGAAAATAACCAAATAGAACGTGCATTCATTGGA
Source organism: Xestoiulus laeticollis (assembly GCA_034698905.1). Classification (NCBI taxonomy): domain Eukaryota; kingdom Metazoa; phylum Arthropoda; class Diplopoda; order Julida; family Julidae; genus Xestoiulus; species Xestoiulus laeticollis. Next base: position 1,284 of record JAQGCC010001892.1, on the reverse strand, counting down.
ATACATGTCCATTTTCCGGTAATCTCGTCTTTTCTCACAGAATCTCGTGGAATCTTGTGATTTCTCGTGGAATCTCGTGTTTTCTCGCTGTATATCGTGCGTTATTGTGAAGTTTTACGTTCCAATTTCATATTAGATTTCATGTCTATTTGAAAGGAACCCAACAGAACTTGCATTCATGGGAATCTTGTGTTTTCTCGAGGAGTCTCGTGTTTTCTCGTGCAGTTCCATGGAATCTCTAACTTTCTCACGGAATCTTGTGCGTTATTGTGAAGTTTTGCGATCCAATTTCACATTCGATTTCAAGTCTGTTTGAAAGGGACCAAATACAACCTGCATTCATGGGAATTCACAATGAATCTCGCGCTTTATCACGGAGTCTCGTGTTTTCTTGTGCAGTCCCATGGAATCTCGTTCTTTCTCACGGAATCTCGTACGTTATTGTGAAATCTCGTGTTCCAATTCCAATCCATTTTATTACGAGAAATGCACTGGTTTTACTTAATACTTTTTGAAACCATGCAGCCTCGCGCTGTCATAATCAAGCCTGAAATAGTTCAATCAGATCGGCTATCGCTTTTAGTATCACTCCTGTTATTCTTTATTTAGGTATTTCTCGTTTCAACCTTGATCTTTAAAACGCGACTGGAAAGGCCAAAGACGAAGGACGCCGTTTTCGATCCTTTCCTAAAAATATTTTTTTTAGTGTATTCGGCAATGCGGCTTTTTACGGTTCGTCTCCGTTCAGTAAAATGCGTCGTTGAGTACCGAGAAACTGCATTGCCGAATTTGATTTAATCTCTCGTGAGGGAGCTGGCCATAAAGGACGTTAACTTTTCCCAGATGCTCGTTGAAGCAGTCTATAATTTTATTAATTATAACTATAAATTCTTTACAATTTCCTTAAACACATTTTACGTTAGATAATGCGTAATATCTGACATTTTTTACTGAATGTGGTAATTAAACCAATATTAACCATAATCTTAAAAAAATGCACATTCCACGTTAATCAGTAAATTTCAATCTGAAATGCTTTATCTCGAGCTACCCCTGAACATAGGCAAACACTGCCAACTTAGAAGCTCGACGAAAAGCATACCAAATTTAGCAAACTACTCATTGCACTTGAATTATTGGAAACAAACATGGATATACTTAAAATCTTAATCATTTCAGAATCGATGTGGAAAATAACTCGTCGTTATTAAGGGGGAACTGAACTGCATGTTTTGCTATGGGGAAATTTTAAAACATACTTTTAAAAAAATTACTTGTTATAAT
>JAQGCC010001891.1:0-20841 GCA_034698905.1 Xestoiulus laeticollis | reverse complement strand
ATTTTAATTACACAAGTCGCTGACTTGGCTGAGAGCTTTCCCCATAGGAAACGGGGTGTTTAGTTTCCCCTTAATAGTAAGATTCTCAAAAACTAGAGAATATTGTCAAAATCGTCCGTTTGATCATTCTTGATCCTTATATGTACATGTATGTTCAGTACGTAACCTATTTATTGAAACTCTTTTGTTTTTAAATTAAATAACTATTTTTTTGAAACGATTAGAAATATGATATTTCATTCTGCCTCTAGAGATAAGAACATGCACAGGCCCCATATATCGTTTTAAGGGCCTCGTATTGCATTTAGAAATGAAATTTTTATCGAAAATTGCAGCATGAGATGAGCATGTGATGAAATATAAACTTGTATATGAGAATAGCAACAATCGCTTTAAATACAAAGAAACAACGCATCTCACAGTAAAAAAAATGATGTTCTGTAAAACAAGGATGATGCCAATATCTAATATCCCTCACGAGGATGGCGTGGATGGCTCTATATAATTTCTGTACCAAGGATTTGATGCAAAGCAGACACTTTCCCTCCACTATAGCTCCGCTAATCCTTCGGCCACTCTCTTGACCATCGCCCCTCTCTTTTCCTCTCTTCTATTGCTCAATTTAAGCGCTATCAAACGTTAATTTCGGTTTGTGCTCGGAACCTTCTAATTTGGCCGTGGATTGATCGCGCAATAACCCATCCCTAATTAGCTCCCCTCGTTCATTTTGGCCCCTCCACACTCCTTAACCCCTCGGCACTCGCTTAATTCTCTTCATAATTTTCTTTTCTAATAGAGTGCCAATAGCACGAACATCTTTTTTTTTTTTTTTTTTGGTTTTACCCCTAACAATTTGCGAGGGTTTGACGAGACCCATTCGCTCGGCGCCAAAACTGACACCCGCACATCCATTAAGAGGAAATTGCGCGATTTATATTGCTTGACCAACTCGCAAACGAGGACATCACCAATTAGCCTCTTCGTGGCGCCAAAGGTATGGAAATGCACACTGAAAGCCTGTTTTTGAGCGTTTTATACATTGTATAGGGTGAGATATTAATGTATGTGTCCTGTAACCGTGTCCTAGCAATGGAACTTGTCCTATGTACACATGGCATTTATTTGATGACTGTAGGGTATTGAGCTGAATTGAATGCCACTTTCATGTACCATGTACAACATGTATACGCCCGTCTCGGTAATCCAACATTATTTAGGGCCAAGCACTGTCGGATTATCAAAAACGTCGGAATTTAGCGAAATGGATTGCGGATGCTAATTGCGATCATAATTTATCTCAGCACCTCTGATGTGCCTTTGGAAAAAAAATTTAAGATTGCGTTACGGTGAACAATGATTTAATTATAAGGCTCAAAGAGTTTCATCGAAAGTTGGCTCATAAACATGGCGGAGGAACAAGTGGTCTAAATCTCGTCGTTCTTTGCACCGACTAAGTTTGTTTATGGCAAATGTTTTCTTAGGTAATTATCGCGTGAGCGTGTCCACTCTGAAAGCAATCACATAAAAATAACACCTCATGGTCAAAGCCTAAAATGCCCGTTGTGTTAAGGAAGAAAAAGTGGTATGTGCAGCACAGAAAAAAAAACGTGGGGATTATTTGAGCGCTTAAGGCCTAAGATTTATTTGACCTGTCTTGGAGGAACGAAAAAAGCAGTATATGATGCCCAAAAAAGCATATCTCCCATATATTCCATTTTCGCCACCGAATAGACGTTGCATTTACATCACGTGTTCAGTGGTAATGCATATTATATAACGGCACTTCTCTAAATCAAATTTCTCCTTGCATGTTTTACAAACAATCTGTTTTTAACAACTTAATAGAATATGGGAAAGGTCATACAATTTCTCCACCTAAGGCACATACACATGTATCTAGCCTATGCTAGAAGAAGTTTTGTTATCCTCAGATATATTAGAAATCGTGACCGGAAAGCAATCATGCATTACCGATTGGTCTTCTGAACATTTCCCAAAATCTACATTTTTTTCCCTCGAATGGTCACTACAATTTGTAGATGCCATTCTGCCGACTTGCATCACTTGATAAGCATAGCTGTATGCAAATGCTTTGGCTTTTAACCCTATATTAGCATGGGGCTTTTAAGGGGGAAATGGTGAAAAAGCCAACAGAAGCCCCAGCTGGTGGTCAATTTTAAGTTGTGCAAGATTTTAATCTTCGCCACTAGGATCCACAATTCAATATCTTGCAAAAGCACTTAAGTTATCACCCATTCCCCCATCCACATTGGGCTGTTGTTTGCCTAGCTTTTCGGGGGAGTGACTCCACCCCCCCCCCTTAATCCCCATCTGTCTCTTAACACTACTCTCAATTTCAATATTGCATGCACTTTATATTTATTGATAAAAAAATAGTGAAGCGATGGCCAAACATGGTCAAAAATGAAATCTCATGGTAGAGAGATGTATCTAGCACTCGTTTTGACGGAAGTATCCTCCTTTTCCCAATTCATACGCGTGAATATACAGCCAATATGGACACTATAGAGGGTGACAGTACTATACTTGTATAAATATTATTTTGAAAGTTAGGTGGGGCTAGTAAATTTTTGTTGAGAATATTCTTCAACGGATTTAATTATTATTAAATTAAAGCACTTCGAAGGATCTTGATTAAAACGGTTATAGTTATGTGGAGGCCATTTTGAAATGGCACGACATCATGTCTTCCCCTTCTGCCAGTGTCCATGCATCCTGTCCAGAGAAAGATGAAGGCAATCTAGCATAAACTTGCCACATTCGTACACTTTATAGCAAAATAAACGCTGTTTCATTATATATCGATGATTGTTACTTCAGTGGTCATCTGAGCGGAAAAGAGATAACGGCGCGCCATCTATAGAAACGCACGCAGATCTGCAATGCGGACATGTCCGCACGTTTAGTATGCTCTATTCATGGAGGGTGCCACTGTCAGCAAAAAAAATTCTTGCTTTATCTGTTGTTTGTTGTTTTTTTAAACATGACTTAGTTTTTGTACATGTTGTAATGCATATTCTACCGTGGCGCCATCTAGTGCGTGATTGCAACAACCAATTGCTCTGTATATAGTGTCTTTGCTTACTTGTATTGCAAGTTGCTTTCAATAGGGGCAATGTTAGCTTTGTTTCACAAATTAATATGTATATGTAGAAGCATTTGCTTATTAATAAATGATTGCGTAACGGATTTAACTTTAGTAGTAAGGAAACAAACATTGCCCCAATTGAAAGCAACTTGCAATACAAGTATAAGCATTGATGGTGAGCAACATTCAGGTTCATGTTGACGTTTTGTAAGTGAAATCTCCTCTTACACAGCTATTATTATCGTACGTTTTACAATGCATTATGGCTAATTTGGCCATGCCATACAACTTTCTAATTAAACGTTTTGTTCTATCATTAACCGTTTAAGGGTTGCAAATTAGATGACTCAAAAGGTCACGTTTGACATCACCATTGGATAGCGCCAGGTCACATTACTGTTCATTCCCATTAGCAGAATGTTGATATCGGCCATTCCTTTCAAGCAAAATTGATGAGATACAAGTGTTTTTTATCCACCCTGTATATAGCAAGGTTGAGGTGTGCTCCTGTAACAAAATCGGAAAATCCTATAAATTGTAACATCAACATTTGTGTACTGTGAGCGTTGAAAGGTTTGCCCGTTTGCTCAACCCCTCGTTCAAGTATTCATCCGCCATTATGCCCTTCTGTTCATTCGCAATTTTCCAACAAATTGGATAATTATGGTTATTTTATTTAATCCGAGATTCGGGACCGTCGTTCGATTCCTTAACGAACCGTGTAGTTTCTCCCCATTCCCCTCGTTGTTTTTTACATCTTCAACGATGTCCTTTTATTGGGGGAATTTACGTGGTGTATAAGGAAGGGGGGGGGATGAAGGTTATTTCGTTTGGGGTTTTGTTTTTCGAGAATAACGCGATTTTGCGAATTGCTTCCTCATTTTCAATAGACAAACAAAGAGAAGCTTTAAATTTGTCCACCGTAATTGTTGGCGAAGAAGGAGTTTTGAGGTTGACAATGGTGAGGGGGCTTTATCTCGTTGTCTACCAGAGACTAGATTTAATGAACACCCCCTCATCCCCTTTACCCCCTCTATTCGTTCCCATTTCCATCGTAAGCATGCAGGTAATTGTCTCGCATTGGCCGAGCGCGAAACTAAATTGAATTTTAAGAGGCAGTGGTTGAGGTTTACGACTTTGCTCTGGAATATGTTCAAGAGGTGGGAGGGGGTGGAGGTTCGAACGGTTTTACAGTTTCTTCAAACTTTGCACCAACGTTGATTGAACGAAATTTAGAGAAAGGAGAACATTGTTGTTTAGCCAATCAATCGATCTGGCATCAGCAAAAAACATTCTTGCTTTATCTGTTGTTTCTTGTTATTTTTTTTTATGAAACACGTTTTTGAAGTTTTCTGTACGTGTTTCAATGCATTGTCTACCGTGGCGCCATCTAGTATGTGAAAGTGGCAATCAGTTTGAAACGTTTTTTATTTGTAGGACCTATAGCCTATAATGCGAACAATCGTCAACACGAATGTAAAAGTGTGTGCCTCGACAAAAACCTAAATTGGCTGAATGTGGCCCCTGAAAGAGGGCAAACACTACAACCATGTGTGCTACATAAGAAAGCTTGTATAGACTAGCCCATCTGATGTTTTTTTCCCCTGTATCCTTTGTAATTATGCTGTGAGTTACATTCTGCTATCGTAATTAGTCACGTCTTATGATCATCTACAACATTCCAATTTACACTGGAAGTGCAGGAAGCACGGTGTAGAATGGCGCCCGTCCACATTTTTAAAAAAAGCATTGGCGTTGTAAAGCTACTTGATGACTTGAGATCGTTTTTTTTTCTCTTATACTTCTCATCCAGCGTGTTTTTAAAAGAGGAATTTGTATTCCTTCCGCCGAGAGCCCTGGAGGATGAAATTCAAATTGATGAAAAGCAAATTGCGCGAAGCGAACGGCTATCAAAGGTGAGCAAAATGAAAGGGGTTATTGCTACGCGTTTCGTGTTTTAAAAATTATTGAGATAAGCCAATTTGCATGGAAATGGACGCCAATGCTTTTTATTCTTTCAAAAATTTGAATGGTAGAATAATAATAATAATATTTATTCGCGTCGGGCGAGTAATTCGCTCCTCTATATTTTCCCATAAAAAAAACTTCCGCTAAAGTATATTCTTCCGCTTCATTTCGTCTTCGGTTTCGTGCTCAATTTGCCAGTTTTTTTAGTTGAATTTTTGCCAGTTTGCATTTTGATGCAGGTCCTTATAACGTTCTATACCACCTCCTTTTCCTCCTTTTTTTCGCTTGATTTCCCAGATTCGTATTTGTATAAAATCGAGGAGGACTTTTTTTTTCTGACTCTATAACGTCGATAATACGGGGACTCGGAAATGAAGATTAAGTATTACGTTTTGTGTCACTTCATCGTATTCTGGTTGAATATATGAATTGCAAATAGTTTTTTTTTATCCTCCGTTTTTTGGTTTTTTTTTATTCCCTTAAGATTTTTTCCCCTTTTACCTATTTCTTCTTCCGCCGACACATTTAGGAATTTGGACAAAAAACTACGGGTATCGAAGGTTTTTCAACAGAGGTCAAGGAAGGTTAGGTCACACGGAAAATAGCTGCCTCGTTCATGGGATCGTTTTGAGTTTCATGTCCATTGATAACGCATTTGCAGATTTCTATAAAACCTATAAGTTCGTGTGTGCTTTATTTTTCAGCTGTAAACATTTCATAAAACGTTTGTGGTACTCCAATTTTTTTAATGTTAACTGCTCACACAGCTCTTTGCTAACTTTAAACTTTCCATGTTTGTTTAAAAAATACGTGAAAAGATAATTTCTTTGTAAATTTTTTATGATACTAGTGTCATTTTTATAAATATTTTTCAAAAACTTGCAGTAAGAGGATGAAATGAAGGATTGGGAGAAGGTTAATCATTCACTGTACATGTACAATGTATTATACTTTTAAAATTCGCATAGGCAATTTGCTTTAATTTGATTGGCTGGGTGGAATGATAAGTGTTAGAGTTAAAACTGAAAGCAAGATAACTCTGATGTCACTCCCTGTTCCCCTTAAATGGATTTCCTCTTCCAATTGTCTTGAAATTCTTGCTATTAAAAATTGAACATGGTCGCTTTTTAGGTGCAAGAGAGATGGCACACAGGTAGACACTACACAGAGAATTTTTATAATGGAATTAATGTATTGCTCTAAAACCAATAAAATCGGCTAAGCTTTCAAAGGTGTTCATACGAAATTGTACCAATATCATATGTGGTGATGGTTAACGTCAGAGCTCAGCGTCGTATTTTCAACTCTGTATGCTTTATCCAGGAAACTGTTCAGTGGTTGCGCAAAGCTTCTTTTGCCTCGAACTCAATGTGCCGCTGCCGCCTTAACACAATCTGCGAATGAAAAGACGAAATAAATGAAGCTGCAGCCGTCGGGGGAATTCCCCTGCCCCGCAAATAGGAACCTCGCTGATGTATGGAAATTGGGGCTGAAAGGAGCCTGCGCTCGCCCGAGACCCCGAGGGCCGAAAAAAAAAAAGTAGATGGAAACGGTATACTCGGAAGGAAGAAATTCAAATATGCAAATGAGTTAAGTTGGCAAAGACGAGGGATGAGAGGAAAAAGAAGAAATTCGAAGACGATCGAGATGGGATTCAATCGAAAACGGACCCAGTTGCATTTCGAGAGGGCAGAATAGTAATGAGGGGGATTAGGACCCTCGCGCCCTCTATTTGGGGAGTGCGACCTCATTTGCACACCCACCTTTCGTGCAAACCGACGGTGAACCAAGGAAAGTGGGGTTGGGATGTTGAAGAGCGCCCTCTGTGACTGCTAGAAAATATTGGAATATATCAACTTTACAAGCACAGCTTTGACTGGTGGCCAAATCTAGATCTAAACATGGGGAATGTGCTACGAATTGTTATACAACCTAATGCATTTTGTGCAAACCTGTATTACAGAAACGTTTCCAATGAATGCCTATCTTTAAGGGGTAACTTGTGAATCAGTTACCTTAATCCAGCGGTCGGGGAACCGGGGTAAATTACCCCAAATGGGGTAAAAATGAAATTTTTTTGGGTAATAGGGAAATTTTTCTAATATTTAAATTGCTATTTCATAAACGTGTTAGTATGTTTACAAACATATTTTCATGTAACTTTTTTTATAAATATGTAAATGTAAATTAATTCAATAAAGAATGTTTATTTAAAATTTACATTGATTGTTTTCTTTTCAGAATGATGGGGGGGGGGTGGGGTAATATCGACTTACGTAAAAATATTTTGGGGTAATGGTTAAAAAAGTTCCCCGACCGCTGCCTTAATCTATGGGCAAACAATGGATGCACTGCTGCAATGCATGATTGTAATCCTTAATAAAGGTTAAGCTTCAGACTACACTAGGCTGGAAACGCGCGTTTGGCTAGCCTCAAACAAGGCTTTTTTTATAATAAAATTTTCGCACGAGCTATTTTTGTCCGTATTCTTATCTCACGTGTAAATAAAATTAAAATGCGATGCCCTGTTTGAGGATAGCCAAACTCGCGTTTGCAGCCTAGTGTGGCCTGGGGCTATGAAGTAGAAGTTGTAATGCAAGCTGAGAAAGTACATAAGCACGTGTAAGCACGCATTACAGGTGTGCTTCTAGTGATTGCCCATTGTTAGGGGGCAATTTACGAAACAGTGCCCCTGAAAATAGGCAAACACTATAAGCTCTGCTGCAATGCATGTTTGCATGCGTTTGAATACTGTTATGTAGAAATCGGAAGTGATTGCATATCTTAAAGGGGCAAGAAGAAAAATGTCTTAAAGATATTTTTTTCCTAACTTTTTCCGGATTGATACATTGAATATTAAATGAAAACAGTCAAAAATGTCAACGCCACTAGCGGCAGTTTGCTGCGTTTTCATTCGGGGGATTTTATTATCAGGACAGTCGGTGATTAGCGGACTAATTATTTGTCCTAATTACCGTCTTCCGGTTGGAAATGCATCTTTTTCGTTCCCGCGCTATCTCCACTTCCGGCCCATTTTTCCTCTTACGGTCGTTTGTTTCTGCTTTAATTTCGTCCTCGATTTTTAGTTTCGCTTAATTCGCCGCCTCTGTTTAATTGCGCCACGAAAACCGTGTTTGCAGACTTTAGTTTTTATATTTTCTGTTTCTTGCCACCTCGAGGCAGCACGTTTCACAGATAGTGGGGAAGGCTTAATTAATATGCTCAGAACTGCTTAAGGTGTGAAATGAAGGGAGAATTATTATGTACATACACCGGAAAAGGTGGCGCTACGAATGTGGAGGGGGAATTCCCCCGGCATATTTCCATATTGATTTCTCCATGGTCGAAAAACGAGCTTAATTAAAGTACATCGCGCTGAAAAAGGAAGACAATTATGGGAATAAGGGGAAAAACATTTAATTTGTGTAAAAAAAAGTTTGTAGAAAAGATGAAATTGCAAATGGGAATAATGAAGTTAAGAGAGAGATTCTAATGCAACATGTTTGCAATGTTTACATTGGGAAATAATGTCAAAAAATAAATGCCTAAAATGGTAAAATTTTACATATATAAGTTTTTATGTTATCAACAACTAAATATGTATGGACTTGAAACATTTAAAGAAATTGAATTCGAAATGCGGAATACATAGAATCTTGGATTAGTTCTTGTAATACAGTAAAACCTATCTAAAGTGACCACCTACAAAAATTTGAAACATTTTGTCACTGTATACAGATGGTCACCATACAGAAAAAAACATGTTGTTAACGCAGGACTTGTTAATTTAATTTTTTTTAGCTGTATGTTTAATTTAATAGGTTTGGCTGATTTAATATAAGCCCAATTTAATCATTAAAGCAAACTTAATCTGTGAATTTTCAATGAAACTGTTGGCATTTTTAGAAATGTTTTCTAATGACTTGGTCATCGAAAAAAATGTACTGAAAGAAGGCAATTCATATAAACTTCACAGAAGCTCTTCTCTTCTTTCATGTAATTAGCTGGGTTGAAAACTGTCAGGTTAAATTCACATAAAATAACTTTAGCTAGTGCCACTAGATTCCCACTGAGTCTTATTTAGAAGATACTTAGAGGATTCTTTAGTTATTGCTGACCTAATCGCAGACTGAACCTGGTCACTTTATTAGTTGCACTGCCAATGAAAAAAATACAAAAGAGATGGCACACCCTGGCCACTGTACACATTAGCTCGCGGTGGTCACTATATTCGCATAGGTAAAAATATTATTCTTAAGACACTATTTAAGACATTTTTCCTATAAGAGAATTATATAACTAAGACAGTTTCTTTGTATTTAAAGTATATCTTCAGAAATAAGGCTAATAGTATACATGTATAGTTTTTTGTAGTTGTCTTAAGTTTAATAAAACCAAGATATTTTTTGTGTGGTAAGAGCCCCACTGTGTCTATATGCATGTGTTAGCTAGCCTTCCCATTACCATATTATGATGAAAATGTGCAAATGCAGGTATATTGTTTTAGCACTTTATTGCCCAACATGCTCGAAAACTACTTAAGGCGGGGAAAATAGTTAAAGACTTTTTCCTTTCTTATATATCTCAATTCACCGCCGTGACGAATGATGTTCGAGGTGTTCGAAGCTTCCAAGCCATTCTTGTCAATACCTGTATTGAAAAGAACGTTATCTTTCGACAGTGCCTTAGTAGAGGAGTTTTAATTTAAAATTATAATTTACCAAATTGAATTTGGGGACCCTTGCTTTTCTCGCTTTCTCTCCCTCCTACGGCATTTTTGCCTAAACAGATCAGCAATTTCGTTCGAGTCTGGAAATTTGCATGTACGAACGAGGGTTTTCTTAAGTAGATGTGTGTTTAAGATTAAAGGAAGGCAGACCGAAGAGGAAAGTAAAAAGAAAAAAACTGAAAATGCGACGAAAACAAAACTGATTAGATATCGTCGACATCAAATATGCTAATGGCGAGAAACGACGAGAAATTCCACATTTTTGTATTTATTCATCTCGCTTTTGTATCGATTTGCGGTGAGATTGACGCAGATTTTTGTACATTTTTATGGAAGGTAAATATGTTATTTTAAGCGGTTTACCCCACCTTTCCTTACCCTACATCCCTGGTTTTAAAATGGTTGGCAATCAATGCTATAGCAAGGGAGTCTCCAACGTGTGCCCACCAAGATGGTGAGCATGTGGTGTTATGGCGACAATGCAGCTTATGGCTGTTGCACGAGACGAGCACGAGCAAAATTAATAAGATGAAATGCCATTTTTACGTAAAAACTTTTTATTAAAAAATTAACATCAAAATTAACGTCACAGTTTGGTATTCACACTGATTCGCCTTTCAATCAGTATTTTATATTTAGCTTAGTGGGATTTAGTTATTTGGAACAAATGCCCATTGCTGAATGTGACGCGGATTAGCCCACACTTGGGGCTCTAAAAAAACAGGAAGATGACGCAATAAATGAGCTTTTGATAGTCAGCTGTTAGTTGGGGTGATCATAAACTCAATACAAACAACGTAATTAAGATTAGGTTTGCATCCTGTTACAGATTGGTCTTTAAATACTGCAATACGATGCTGCAGATGTGTTGAATTTAGGATTATCCTAACTCTTGAAATAGGATTTACAATAAGATTTATATACTATGTACAGTTTTGGCTGCCATCGGTCCATTGACGAATTCGATAGTTTGGTCTTGTCGATTTAGGGAATCAAATGACCCCTTGACACTCAGGAGAGAAGCCTATATTTATCACTATTAAATGTTCGAGCAGTAAGTCCAATAGTCCGGCTCGTAAATTTTATAAGTTGAAAATTTGGCTAAAACTGGACAGTACAGTGACAGGATTGAAGACATGATGGCCAACATGTAACTCCAGCCCAGGCTGCATTGACCGGCGTTGAAAGAGGATGCATCTTCACCGCAGTAATGACGGACGAAAGGTGAACCCAGGCCCAGGGGGTAGACCACCAAAGCCAACAAGAGGATGAGAACTGGAAAAAGACAAAAAAAAAAAAAAACTATCAATCCATATTATTTAATATCGGAGACTATTCGAGGTAGATGGGATATTGATGGATAGGGCATGGGTTTGTGCAAGTTTTTTTAGGATCGATGCACCCTCCAAAGGTTTTCAAGAAACCCTAAGTCAAAAGTGAAGTTGACTGCAGTGCTAACATTCGTATTAATAAAATGTAAATTGTAGCTTCGGCTAATAAAATACAGAAAAGTCGCGTTTGAGTAAGTGGGAAAAATAAAACATGTCTCCTAACATGCATCTATACTGTACGCAGTGAGAATTCTCCCTCAAATTGGCCTGTGAGTTAACCCCCATTTTAAATTTTGTTGATTTGCAAGTCTGATGAGGGACTCTTTCCTTGAAAGGTTCAACGGAATTTGAAAGAACCTATGGGAAATCACCTCAGAGACACCGAACACTATTTAGAGGGTAAAGATGATAGGCAACGTGGCTGCGTTTCTAATGACATTCCAAAACCCTAGTCTTGCGGATGTATCAATGTAGTCCAAACTAAGTCCTTCATAAACTATAGTTGGCAGCATCATGCAATATTACAGTGGATTCCGCTCAATAGGATCACGGATAGTGGTATCAACCGTTTATTGTTATCCGAATCACTAAGCCCCAAGCCAGACTAGGCGGTTTCCGCGCGTTTGGCTAGCTTCAAAATGGGCATCAAATTTAATTTAAATTCTAGAATTATTAAATTCGCACATTAATATCTCGTGCAAAAATTCTTTTATAATTAAAAGCCATGTTTGAGGCTAGCCAATCGCACGGAAACCGCCTAGTCTGGCCTGGGGCTAAGTCTTAATACACTGAAAAATAACTGCTTATTGGTATCAGTATATTTCTCTTAATGGTATTATTTAGCTTCCCCCTCTCATGTGTGAACTGGTCAGGGAAGCTACAAAACACCATGTGACTAGTATGAATTTACACTTAAGCCTGGTCTACACGTAACGTTTTGTCGTCAGTCTTGCATGATCGGGATGACAAAACGATCATTGACTATCTCTGATGATCAGTGAAACAGACTTATGCCATGCTATACCGTTTTATCGTCATTTTGTGGGCATGATCATGCAAAACTGACGACAAAACGATACGTCGACTAGGCTTTAGAGGCAACCAGTCGTAATCCTTCAGACGGTAGCTTCACACCACCTACAGGTTCTTTGTTTGTTCAAACCCGGATTTTTTGCCAGTCTCAAGTTTAAGCTGCTGAGTTAATTGAGTTAAACCTGTCCGGCAAAAGTAAAACTTCGGCTGGGTGACGTTCGGATGAATTTCTCCGCGGCTGCGGTTTGCGAGAGCGTTATAACGAGACACGTCAACTGGTTTTCATTTGAGATATATACATGTAGGTCGACGAAGGGACACTAATTGGATAACTACAAATTTGCATTAAGGTTGGCTTAACTCAAATCCTGAAGAGCACGTTCCAGAGCAACTCCCTCGCGCCTCCTCCATGTTCACTAAACCCACACAGGGAATCCCCTAAGCGATTTTTATCATTAATGCTTATTACACACACGCTTATTAAGCATGCAGTAAAGGAACGAAGAAATGGAGCGGCATGCTGTCACCAATCCCTTGCTCCAGGGAACGTGTCACCCAAACGACAAAAAAAAGCGAGGCTAAATTAAGCTAATTTCGAGCAGTTTTAATGAGAATTAACTAAACACGATGGTTCTTCCCAATCTTTCAACTTGCAAACTGAAACGAACATCCGCTCACTATTCTGCTGTAATGACGAAGAGATTTTTTTGAGAAACGAGATACACTTAACGTGCATGTAGTTGTATAATGAAATGACACTTATAACAAATTTGTTTTGCTGATGGCTTAACAACAGCCTTAGGCTACTGGAATGTCATATTGGGCTAAAGGTACCTGTACTGTTTCTGAAAGCAGAAAAGGACAGGTGCTACTATAAAGTTATAACAAATCTGATCTTATTTTCATATTTTATGTAATTTTGTCACTGGAAAAATTGAAGAGATGGCACACCATGGTGACCACTATACAAAGATGGTCACTTTGCCAGGTTTTACTGTATTAGGGAGTGAAGGGAGTAAACTGAACACAACCAAACCCCATATAACAGAAATTCGTGAAACTGCGCTTCATAATTTCATCAAATAAAGAACGAAATTCCTGGAGAATTAGATAGCATCTCTTTGAATAAGCGATAGTCAGTTTTTGCGTATTTAAAACATTTTTTTTTTTGCAGTTTAAGGCGTCCAAAAAGAGGAAATGAGAGATTTAGTACAATCTGACAACGGTGGACAAAAGGGATTTGGAACTAAATTTGCCAAAAACTCCATCAGTGTAATCTGTACTGTAATAACTGTCCGAGCCTATGACTCCTACTCTCTGCTCCACTTAATTTACAATATTCCACAGACACGTCTATGGTTTTTCCATATTTGGTATATATTTTGGCATCTGAAAGTTAGTCATCCCTTGTCAAAATCTTAAATGTACAAAATATATTTTTCTGAATACTAAGTATACTAATTTGTTCATAAAAGTGCACTTAGTATACTTTTCCTAGTATACATTACTGATAAAGTGTACTTAGAAGTATACTATAATTTATACTAAGTTGTTCAAAAAAAGTGCACAACCAACCAACTCTGTATACTATGGACGACAGTTTTTTTTTAATTGAAGGTATTGATTTTGGGATCACGTGATGTGTGGCGTTTGATTCGACCGCAGCGCCCTCTGCGGCGCTTCCACTTGTTGGACTCGATGATGGTGGTGACGAAAGAGAAAAACGCGAGTTGACGGAGCGAATGCCCCTGTCTATGATGATGGTGATGATGATGGCGAGCAGCGATGCATGGCGGGATCGCAACATAATCACACATCATACGTATAAATATTTATAGGGTGTAAGCCTATTAGACGCCGAGTGTGTGAGCCTCAATTTCATGAACCGTAACGACGTGTCTCTCCGTTTTCCAAACGATCTTTCCGTTTTGGCGAAATGTACATGTGGATGTGTTCAGTCGCATTTATTATGAGGGGCGAAGGGGTGGCATGCAGGGAAAAGGCGAAATGCGCCTATCTATGCACAAATTTAATGAAAATTTTTGATAGACTATAGCTGCTCTATCTCGCGGATATGCATGGTGAGAATGACATTGGGCGTTTTGGCGAGACGAAGAATCTTGCTGATGGGAGTGGGATGAAGTGGAAATAATTTTGAAAAAAAAAATACATGAGAGAGAAGAGATGAACTAAATCATCCCATTGGCGGCTATGTTGGATGATGTCAAAGAAATTAAATATTTTTTCTCTTCTACGTGTCTGACTTCTCTGATTTGACAGTGCCCACGTTTTGACTTTTAATTTGTTTTTTGTACGCTCATTTTTTATTGTCTATACTGAAGATAGAAGAATGAGAAAAATATCGTAAATATGGACCTGTTCGCCGTCGTGTTATGCCTGATTCACATCTAGGCGGATTTTGTACGCCTGGCGGAGGCGGACAGCTCCTCGCATGCGCAGTGCATCTTTGGCGACTGAGCACTTCCCATTGCGCAATGCGCTTCTCTCTCTGGCGCACGGCGGACAAAGTTGAAAAATATTCAATTTTTCCGCCTGTCCGCCACCTACGTACGTCATAAAAACTTCACGTGCATCTCAGCTGCAGGCGTTTTTTTGAATTTTTTTTAGGAATTCTAATTTTTTTGCACAAAAGAGTATTGCCATGTGCCAAACCCATGTGCTAAAATGTGCGCCAACCATTTATGCGCCCAGATATGAATTGTGTAGCGGAGGCGGATGTTTTCTTCTGAGCCTCGCTCATTGTCCGCCTCCGCCAGGCGGACAAAATCCGCCTAGATGTGAATCAGGCATTAAGTTCTTTTAGATTTTTATACCTTCTTTTGATAATGGGCCAAGAACCTTTCTAACTTATCAGTAGCCTACTATTGAAATACATGTATGTTTATATATAATTCAGTTATAGCTTCGTTATAGCTATATATAAATTCATCTTGTGAGTATTGTTTTAATTAACAAAATAGTTGAAAAAGTTAAAACTACTATATTTAAAGCCATTTATGTTCTTTTATCGATGTTTTAAAATTTTGCATAAATTTGTTGGGATATTTTTTGCTGCAAAGCTGCATTTCGTTGACGCAACTCTTCGTACTTTTCTAAAATGGTTATAGAAGATAATCCTCAGTTTTCTTTGCAATTTCATTTTATCATGCATGTACACTAGCTAACAGGAAATGTGACTTGGCAATATACAATCACTTTTTATGAGAACAGAGTTGCCAGATCCACACATAACAGCTTATAATGATATCATTAAACGAAATGCTGATAACAATAAGCTGTTGTATAAGAGTGTCATTGGACTTGGTGATGCTGAGAACAATAAATAAGTGATAATATTATCCGTGATTTCAATATGTATTTTAATTTTAATTAACAAAATGATAAAAATTACTATATTTATGACTATTGTGCTACCAATTTGGATCATGTGTTATTCTGCGTATATAACGTATACATACTTTCCAGATTAGGTTCATTTTCCACCATTGAATTAATTATGCAGGATTTATACTCTGAAGTGAGAAATACTGTGTAATTTTGTACATGTCATCGTTTCCAGAAAATCTTTTTATTTTCAGAGGCTACAACAAAGCCAGTCGCTGGACATTGGGACCCATCCACCAGAAGTGTCAGTGCTGGTGAGTGCCTTTTATATTTTCAAAATTTGCAAAACTAATGAACAAATTCGCCGTTATTCATTAATACTTGGTGTCATCATGCACGCCCCGCATTTCGAGTGGGTTGTGAACACGTCATTATTAATGCATGCGTTTTATTATGAATGCACATTAGGTAAACAGAAACGTGTTAATATAATAGTTTCCCCGCGTCGCTAAGGGGACTGCCTGCATGTTCGGATTTACACGCAATTCATGAACATAGTGCGCGTGATCGATGCCCTTTTCCATTAATATTAATAATTAGGATGGAAACGGTTCGCGACTCATTTTTAATACAAGTTGACCCCGGCGGGGTTTTTAACCCAGGGGTCGCAACTCGTCATGGGCACCTAGATGCAAAAACGGATGATTTGCGTCTCTGTATGAGCAAATGTAGTTTTTCATCTTGCCACCCGTAGAGCCCTCTCATAAATTTTATTCTGGGTTTTACCATTAAACGGGTTTAATATCCAGCACATGAAATTTTTCCATTTTAAGACTGGATACATCGCGGCCATGGAACTACACTGCATTGGGACATAGCATTGCATATCGTGACAAGAATGCGTGGTTGTTGGATGGTTTTAAAATTGGTAAAGTCAGGGCGTTGAATGTTAAAACTTGTGTGAGAACCCTGCATTATATATAGTGTCGATCATTATTGGATGCAACTCGAAAACTCCATTAATGGACGACCCTCTCATGACTTAATTGATGTATTTGGTTGTCTTATTCAGCAGCACTCTTCAGGTCTGCCAATTATTTGATTTATTTTGTCCCTAAGTCGTTCTCCTTGTCGGCCATAAATCTGCGTTGCCAAATTGTCAGGTTCAACCCCTTCCTCTATTCCCACGTCATCATTCAACCCCCAGCTTAATGCCCCTCCATTGCCTCAGATAGCAACAGTCAGTAAGCCTACTTGTTTGCCTAGTGAAAGCTATTCTCTGTAGCTTCGGCTATAATCTCGTGATACAGATATTTGATGAAGATCTGGAAATCCAGATTGGGTGTCTGTTGGGTATTTCTAGTCTGGAGGAAGTAAACATGGTGAAGATATAGAATTGAAATCCCTGGAGAAAAAAAAACCTATTTAATTCTTACGTAGCCATATCTAGGCTCCTTGAATAATCCCAAGTTGACATCATTTTATCAGACGTTGTGCAAGAAATTAGATTTGAGATCAGTCTTGTCTGAGATGAGTATAATTAATTTATCCTTGATTGTTGAGACCAATTGGAAATGTATATTAGAAAATTACCATTTAGATCTCTTTTAAGGTTCTTTCATTACTGATCTGATAATGGCAAGAAACTTGTATTTTACTAAGTTCATGAAACTATTGTTTTTAAATGCACATGGATAGTAATGAAAATGTTGCAGTATATCGTATAAATGTATGTCTAGTTTAAATATCAATGCTACTTGATATGGCTATCTAAAAATATCTAAAAAGTATATTGGTAGTACTAGTATAGATATTTAAAAAAACATGCATTTATACGATTTAGCACAATACCTACTACAACATTTTAATTACTATCATATACCGGTATATCTATGAATATATATATATATATATATATATATATATTGATATATTCATAGATATATATATAAATGATATTTATATATATATTTTTTCTGTGAGAAAAATCAGGGATCAACCAATATGGTGAACCAAACAAATCAATCATTAATCCTGTTAAGGTTTTTGTTTTCTGATATACATAAAGATGAAAAGTACAGAAAAACCTTTGAATAACGCACACCATTGGGCCGAGCCATAAGGTTGCGCTACTTAGAGGGAGTGATATTTTCAAGTTTAGATGGTTGTGTAAATTTTTTCTTGTAAACAAAAAACATTAAACTTTTGCTCATTGGTGTTGAAAAACGTTACTATCAAGGGTTAAAATATGTATTTGGAGAAATACAGGTTGCGTGGCATCAAAAGATAATGCAGATTAATTGGTTTTGAAAACAAGGGGACGGATCTTTTGAATAATGGAGACATTTCGACCCATTAAACCCTGAAGAGGCATCCCTAAACGAAGATGTATATGACGAGGGGTCAGGGGGCAATGTGCGAGGGGAATGGGGGGGTTAAAGGGTTAATATATTTAAATATACGACGAGGGACGAGCTAGCCATGGGGATTCGAGTTTTATATGGTGTTAAAATAGAAATATATATGGAAGATGCTACGTGTATGCATGATGATGGTGGAATGGAGGGGGGTGGTAATTAATCCTCTCACCCTCTTTCCGTGATAATTATTAATCCCCAGGACTAATTTTCAACTGTCATAGTCACATAACACCTAATGGACATCAAATCTTGTTAAACAAATTTTAAATCCATTATCAGGGATGACCAGAAACGGATTTTAACCTTAGAGACAGGAGGAGAGGACAAATGGCGGTTAGGGAGGACCCTAGCTTATAAATTACCCTTCATTTGCCAACAGCATATGCCGTAGATTATATTTATGTGATAATGGTGATATGAACTGGTTCAAACTTTTTTTTTCAAACTGTTTTTATAAGTACCCAATGCTATATAGCATTAATTGGGTACTTATAAAAACAGTTTAAAATTTTCAAATTAGCAAGTCCTGGGTCAACAATATATGTCACTCTCTGTATGGCGACACCTGCATACAGTGACCAACGTTGCAAATTTTTAGGTGGATACTTAGGTTTTACTATACAATTTACGAGATCAGATTCTTTTGTTGAACTTTTGGAACGTGCTGTACAAATTTTACAACTTAAAACGTATATTTCTGGCTGTTTATCAGGATTCGAACATTTGATACATATTACTGTGCTTTTGGATTATAAATTATACATTTCCTTTCAATGTGTTTTTTGAGATAAATATAGCATTTTATAGGCAAAAAATCACGACAAACAGGGTAATACATGTATTTTGAGAATTGGCGTAACTGAGTATTTCCCCATGCACTCCCTGCCCCCACGGGGCCCCCCACGAGTGTTGTCAAATCCAACGTCATAAATTCTGGTGTCCAGACACGCTAAGGGTGGGCCCATGACTGTAAACAGGGCATATTGGACCCTGGGGGCAGCTGGGGGAATATGGCGCACTCTGGGGTTAAATAAAATCTGTGTAAGTGCAGGCCAAAAATGGCCCATTCTATCGGGGAACGAAACGTGTCGAACTTGGGTCGAATAACACGTACACAAAATCGGTGCAATAAAGACGTGTTCTAGACGTGTTTAAACCGCTGAAGATTTTATGACGTCGTTTATGGACGGCCCCCTCACTTAATATTGAACATTTCTATAAGCATGTCAAAGGGCCGTGCTGAATGTAGTAAATTGTGAGTTAATCAACTTAAGGTATATCAATGTGTTTAACATATCTCCTTATAACGAAATGCCACCTCATAATTATTTATTATAAAATGAAATGTGTGTGTAGGGGGGAGGAGATGCATGGATGCTTAAAAATGAGTGACACGACCTAGGGCCGATGAGAGCTACTAAGGGTTATAAGGGGCAGAGGGGATAGTTTAAGGGTTGGAAAGAAAAACACGTCATTCGAACCGGGTTGAAATGTGGCATGTGCCCAATCATTCGCTGACTAATTGGGAAAAAGTAAATTAGTCGGTTTTGACAGCTGAGAAAATCAGATTTCCTGGCATACTGAGGGGAACTTGGGCAGTTCATCCCACCCAAAGAGAACTTCCGATGGTATTACAGTAAACAATCCCGAACCCATGCATTGAAATTTACATGTACATAACTCATTTCATGATCACGGTTTACAACTAAATTTTAACTAATTTTTTTAACTACCTGTATGTGGAAATCCATTTCCTAACAGACATCTTATTTTGTAATAAGACTTGAAAACGTACTTGAAATACAATTTAATCAAATAATCATTATTATAATCACATCCATGAACATTTCTGACATCGAATGATGCATTTAAAATGCATGTAAATAGGCCTACATGTATGCAATCCAAAATGATCCAAGGGTTCTGGATAAAGTTACAGAGGTTCAAAGTCGTTCACCACTTTCCCAAAGTGGAATCTTGTAGGTGTATCAGATTTTGTGATTGGAACAAGCTACATGTACACTTTATGTCAGCTGCTATATAAACTAGGGATTTTCCCTCATTTTGCATCCCGCCCGTTATTGATAGGGGGACTAGTATCTGGCTGTCATCGAAACGATAAATCATCGGGTTGCGAATGCTATCACAGCTTCTTAAATTTTCGTAACGAGATAAGTTCTCCATCAGCTTAAAATCCTCGTGTTTATTTTACGAAATGATGAGTTCCTGCGACTCCCTCCTCCCTAATTCCCTTAAAATAAACTTTAAAAAAATGTAGGAATGAAAACCATGGGGAGCCAGGCTGCAGGGTGAAAGTAGCTGGGTTCAGAACCCTCGTTATAAAAACCCCTATCCGTGCTGTCGAGCCAATTAGGAACAAACTCGCATCTCTGGTTAGATCTTGTTAAACCAAAGTGGATTTAATAAGGGAATTCCCTCGCCGTTGAAGGATTTATTAGCCCAATAAGGACGGCCTTAATGATGAGGAACGACTTGTTCAATTCGACGCAATTGGACCATTAGATCAACCGCGCAACGGAGATTTAAAAAAACGTTTATTAACTCAGGGTCCCAGCCTATGACTTTACTGTTATGTTTTCAAAAATCTCTTGCGGACAGCGAGTGTTTTTTGAGGTTAAAATTCCCCCTAAATTGAATGATGTAGCACAATTTTTACAATTTTAAAATGGGAAGAGATTGTAGCTATACATTATATTGAAAATGCTTTTAGGTTTTACAGCTACATGTGATGTTGACATTTTTTCGGTCTCGCATGTCATTTCGTAATGTTTTAGGTCTCGTGAGTCATGTTGGAAATCTTTAGATAGACTAGGGACTTACAAACGACGTCTTCCGAAAATTGCTTACACTTTTAAAGTCGTAGTAGTTTTCCTTCTCATTTGTAGG
>JAQGCC010001890.1:0-20845 GCA_034698905.1 Xestoiulus laeticollis | reverse complement strand
CAGTATTTTTGTAGCTCCTACTTAATCAAAATTTCATAATTTTCCCATTTATAGGGAATTTTTAAAAAATTAAAAACAAATACTTGTGGTGACACGTGCAGTTGCATGTGCCTTTCACACATATGCCAGTGCATGAATTACCGCTTTAAAGTCAGTTTAAAGTCAGTTTAATGATTTATTTTTTTAAAATTTTTGCTGAAAATAACGATTAAAAAAGTTTATTGTAAAGTAAAGGCGGCCGAGTCATCCAAATTTGAAGCACATTTTTGTTTGTTAACTTATCTTCCTTAGTACGTGCAAATGTACCCCCGGCAGATTTGTCTATAGGTTATGCAGCTTATGCTAGTCAAAAATAGTAAAAAAAAGCTGTATTTTTAAAGCAGAACATATGTATACTGTATACATGTATTGCTAACTTGATTGCATTTGTGCCGCGTGGTGGCGCTGCAGCTCTGTTTCCACCCGAAAGGTCCCGACACGTGGTCGGTGCCCAATTTCAATTGGTACCAATATTATAGAATACAAGTGTCATTCGAAACATTGTAGCCAAACGCTCGTTTCCAGCCTAGTGTGGCCTGGGGCTAAGTGTTTTTGAAGAATACGTGCAATAGTTTTAGGTACGCCTACAATTAAAAGTTATGTTTCCGCTGTAAGTGATTTTCTATATTACCACAAGGAGTACGAGAAGGAAGCATCAGCTTAAACTCACGAAAACGTCTTAATGTAAGGTACCGGTAGGTCATATTTTTTTAAATAATATTCATGAATCACGATGTCTCTATTGACCTTGAATGAAATTATATCTATAACTTGGGTAAAAAGAAACAAGGTTTGCCAATATGAATGCAAATATGGTTTCAATTTGTGTTAGCTTTTATTCTAGCATTAGTTATTGCTATATTGTTCTTCATAAGTGTCAAATCAAGCACATGCAGCAGGTGGTGTACCCTCATAAGTGTCACAAATCAGCTTTAAGAAATTAGATTGTGCCATGATCTCGTTGGCATCGCTGTATACCTACAAAATAGTATGAAATTATCAGCAAGGTTAGAAATTGATTTCTGTGTACAGTGAAATCTCTAAATGACAACTCACAATACAGTATACACTATACATGTACATTTATATACCTGGAAGTAGCGTACCTCAGTCGGCATGGATCGATTTTATTGAATGAATTTATCCTAGGCTCATTCACTCGATCACTGATAAGCACAAGCCGGCAACGCTTTTTCCGAGTAATTAGATGCGCGCATGAACAGCGCATGCGTACATCTAATTACTCGGGAAAAGCGTTGCCGGCTTGTGCTTAACAGCGCTCGCATAAAGGAACATATTTGAAATAGCAAAACAGCCTATGAAACTGGAATTGTGTACTGTTTACGGATACATAATCACGATTTTACTTTCGAATAGCACACCCCAAACCAAACAATGTAATTTGTCCTACAGGGAAATCAATTAAAAGTGGTCATTCAAAAACACAGGTCCTCAGTAATTGGATGGGGTATCTGCCATGTCATTTTTTAAATTTCTTTAAATTATTGTTGTATACTTGAATTTTTTCGATTTTGTTTGTGTTAAAAAACATCGAAATGCAACTTATTTCTTTATGTATCTAAATCGGGAGGATCCTACATGTAAATGTACCCGTGGGTGTGTTTGGTCATCACTTTATCTGAACCTGTAAATAGGACTCTCCCTCCAAGTAACGCACCTTATGGTTTGGACCCAATGGGGTGCTCTATTCATAAGTTTCACTGTATTGCAGTGTAGGCCTACTTATTCTAATGTATTCAAAAACTACCTAAAATGTAAATTCATAAATTTTGCTCACATTGTTCAGAATAATCCAAGGCATCCATGTAGCAGTGGGATTTAGGCTTTGGGTAATGATTCCATTAGCTTCCAGTAACTGACTTCCAAAATCTTTGTTGGCACAATCATAGATCTCTGCCCAATCCATGCTGTACTGATTTGCACACTGCAAAGAATGAAAGATAAATCTATGATATAATCTATACTTATATAGATATAATCTATGCTTATATGGTGCAAAACTTGTCCAACTATGCTCTTACCCCTTCACTTGCTTCTACTGGGTCTTCCGCTGACATAGAACAGCTGATAAACGGCACATTATCAGTGTAGACTGGATAATAATTCAAGGCACAAGACTATGGGAGATTAAAGGTCATAATGACATATTTTTTGGACATCAAAAATAATTAATAAAAATCCACACAAAATCAAAGCAAATAGGTCAGTTTGTACATAGCAGAACTGATACAGTCTCAAGAAATGCCATAGTTTATGTTAGGTCATGTAATTGGAAAGTCTAAGCCCCAGGCCAGACAAGGCTGTTAACACGCGTTTGGCTAGCCTCAAACAGGGCATCGAATTTAATTTAAATTCTAGAATTATAAAATTTGCACATTAATATCTCGTGCGAAAAATTCACTTTTAATTATAAAAGCCTTGTTTGAGGCTAGCCAAACGCGCGGAAACAGCCTAGTGTGGCCTGGGGCTAAGGATCGAGTGTACTGCAACGTGTATGGAATACTATTAAGCCTTTCCCATGATTTTTTATCTCACGTGAATTTTGTTGCCATAACATTCGTTGGGCCCATGTTGACATGTAAAATCATACCCTGATCCATTTTGGGTGAACTGTAAAAAATGGAAATTTGCATGGTTATTTATTACCAACTTAAAATGCCATTGTCACACTTTAGTATAATATGCCATAGATAATGAAACTTACGTTGGCAAAACCAAATGGCACAAATGTCACGGTGAATATTTCGGCCACCTTTTGATACGTTGGCCAAAGTTGGTCAGCGATGAAATTTTTACTATCTGGACACAGGCTCTCATAATACACTGACACAGCAACTGGGTCAGCAGCCCTGATGGTTGCGACCTTAGAACAAATATGATAAATTGCCTAACATTAGTCTATAGTAAAAAAATTGCAGTGAAATTGTGAAAATTGTTGAAAATGTATATTCCCCCTTCAAAAGGTTATTTTATTTGCCCTGTTGCTTTGTATTCCATTGGCAACATTTTAAAATGTGTATTGCTATTTATATTTAGTTAAACCTTTCCATGACCAACCAAAATGAACTTACCAATGCCAGTGCTAATATCCCTTTCAGCAGCCACATGTTGTATAAAGTTGCTTTTCTCACTATTCTATACTCTATAGTGTTCTTGAGCACTGTAATTTGAAGTCTTGTCCAGAATTAGCACATCGATAAGCGTTTCTAAATGTTTTTAGGATCTACGAATCATAGCATTTAACACAAGACACTAACCTCCCCAGTGGTTTTCATATCAGTTCTGATAACGCATTTTTGGTGTCCTTGTCTGGTGCCAAATATAATTAGTTCAGCTCTTTTATCAAGATCCTTCCCCTATAGGAAGTGAGATTTAATAAGTGTGACAATAGGTAGGCTACACCTGCGAACAGGTAATGGGATTTTGTTTTTTTGATGAGCAAACACAAACTTCTCAAACTGCCAATTTTCAGGTAATGAATTTCCTTTGGTTCTTGGCTTACAGAAGTGACAATAACTGCTGGAATGATGTTTGACACAATTGAAATAGTTGTGCCAGTTATATCAAAGAAAAATCGAAAGTTTCGACTTATATTTGGGGGTCAGCATGGGCCTAGCAGTTATGTAGACATTTAGGGTCGAGGTGGGGCACCACCTGGCCCCCCTTCAGCAAAAAGACCTGCCCCACTGGTGATTAGATTGTTAAATCCGCTTTGATGCCCAACCTTGAGCTTTTCCTGATAACAGCCTTCAAAAATTTCAATAAACTGAGAGCTGTACCAGGACTCTGGAATTGGCTTTGAATGCATGCTGCTGCACTGGAAGCTTAATTAGTACCTATAGCTGTCTGTATGATTCCACAAAGTCCTTGTATAATTTGTTTCTATTAGAGGCCATTGTTACAAAGTATTAAGAGGGCTACAAATGGAAAAAAATAAAATTGAGGACCTACTCCTTAATCAGATATTATTTTAACAGGTTTGAAGGAAACTTTTTAAATTTCCTGACTTTTCTAATTTTTTCATGACCACTTAGCACGAAATTTCTATTTGTTTTTAGTTATACTTTTTGTCTGAAAGCACCGTACAAAAACTTTAATATAAGTATTAGCTCAAATCACAGTATGTTTTTAATAGAGTTTACCCCCTTTTTTATTGCAAAATTTGTTTAGGCCCTTATGTATGTATAACATGCATTTTCTTGTTATACATGCTTTTAAATTTTATGCATCCCTTAGGTACAGTATTTCCAGCATTATTAAAAAAAATAACAATCTAACATATGACAATCTGCATATGTCATACACCATGTAAACTATATATTCAGGGTGTTTTTGAACTCATGGTACAAACTCAAACTGGTGTTAGAGTAAACTAACTTTAAATTAATGTTGGCACAGATGTTTCAACAATTATGTGTTTATTACAATGATTTACAGTAAATGCTCAAACACTACCGCTACAATTAATGCAAGCCTCACATCAGCGAAGTATTGATTGACACACTATTTGGAAGATGCCAGGCATGTCATTTACATTGCCCGCAGCACCCGTCTCATACACTACGTTCTTCATTTGTCCATTCTTTCTACAATATTTATACCAATCTAGCATTGCCATCGATCAGCAAGCCCATAAATGAAATGCATAACAGCCAGGTCTTGATTTGTGTATGCTTTTATTTCGATGCCACAACTCAAGTAAATGTTCCATGTACCAGCTACACATTTTAATTGGCCATGTAACTCTTTAATAGTGACTTTTGGACCCTAGGTTCTATGGTGAAAAATGATTACCTTGGTCGACTCTAACACCAGTTGGAGTTTGTACCATGAGTTCAATAACATCCTGTATATGTAATGTTTACTATCTTGTGCATACGTGCAACTACTGTGTGCATTTTTGACAAAAAAAAAATAAACAAAACATTGAACTACAAGTAAATGCTTTAAACGAGTTTATATTCTATTCAGCAATCAGAGCAGCTATAATTCTCTTTTTGAAAAAGAACTAAGGACACTCGGCCGGAGGAGTACCCTCATAAGAATTGCAGACCAATTGCAGGAAATCGGTTGTAGCCAATTGCTGATTTGCATCATCATACACCTGGAAAAGTTGAATAATCATTTAGTACATGTATTACTTTAGGCAGTAATTGGTGCAAAAGTTTCGCTTTGACACTTGAAATTTTAAGCCGGTTCCACAATCCCGGCGAGCCACGAGAGCCTCGGCGATATTGCACGAGAGCGAGAGGTAACCCTCAGGCCACACTCGGCTGGAAACGCGCGTTTTGCTAGCCTCAAACAAGGCTTTTATTTAAAACGAGATATTAATGTGCACATTTGATAATTCTAGAATTTAAATTAAATTCGATGAGGCCTTTTTGAGGCTAGCCAAACGCGCGGAAACAGCCTAGTGTGGCCTGGGGCTAAGGCAGCAAGTCTCCACAGCTTTCTATTTTTTAGAAATATAGAGCCATCACGTGATGGCACGTGCCGGCGCCCCAATGAAAAAAAAAAGAAAATCAAAAACTGTAGAAGACCAATGTCGTTCTCGTCTCGTAGTTGACTTACATCGTTGATGACAACTGTTGGCAACCAGTAGAGTGGAGGAGTAAGCAAAGCAGTAGTATCTCCATTAGCTTTAAGCAACTGACTTCCTAAGTCGGAGTTGGCACAATCATCAATCGTTGGCCAGTCCAAGTTGTCATCAGTTGCACACTGCAATAAAAACAACAATTTGGATCGCAAGCATATTCACGCAAACTTAATGTCATATGGATTTTAGGAAATCCATGCAGCCACCTGCAAATAGGTGAAGGTGGCAACTTACCTTTTCACAAGCTGTTACTGGGTCCGATGCCGACATGGAGCAACTGATGAATGGTACGTTATCGGCATTATCCTGATAAAAGTGTACTGCACAGGACTGTAAATATACAATTGTGTTAATAATTATATTTTGGATCTTATTGGACGTTTGCAAATACATTGTGTTTGGTGCATCTACATGTACGTGTATGATGAAATGTTTAACAGAAGACTCGACCATAAGCGTATTTTTATGTTTATAATGTCGAAAAGTTAGCATTAAATTGGTAGTTTAATTTTTTGAAATCTGTGGTTATAGAATGGATTCATTTCTAGCTGAAAACCTATATATTTGTGAGATAATAGAGGGATTGAGCAGGTTTACTTTAATCTTGTCGACATTGGCAGCACTGTTTTTTTTTTTAAATGCGCATGCGTGGGGACGATGTTAATGGGTTTGTGGTTAAGGGGAGACGACAATAGAGGGATTGTGCGTGCCTCCCTTAATGCTCCCTTAATGTTAACCACATTGACAGCACTGTATGTTTTTACAATGCGTTCTCGTTAAGGTAAATCAGTTGACGGGGCATTAAGGGAGGCGTGCATAATCCCTCTAATTTCATTAGTTTAACGTGATACCACAACGTCTTTGAGGCGCATTACGACTTTTACGGCGCATAACTTATTGATGCGCATGCGTAATAATGTGTTTATTGTTCTCGTTAAGATTAAAGTTAACCTGTACAATCCCTCTAATGTACTTGAAGTCTAATCTTTTGGAAGACGTTTGCTTTTGGAATATTTGATCAATATATTTCATTTGGTTAAAATATACTGATTTCTACAGATAAGAACTAAACCCGAAAATAAATGCTGATAATGTTTTTACAACAACAAATCATTGCAAACTAAGATAGCTAGCAAAAGGCTAAATTCCTCACGTGGATCTTATTGCCGACACATTCTTCTGGTCCATGTTGACAATTGAAGTCGTATCCCTCTCCGTCTGCGGTAAACTTTATTAAATGAAACTAAAGTTAGTAATCAAGGTTTAACATCAATTCAATTCAATGCATTATACCCCGCAGTCAGCATATAACATGTTTTGTAGCAGGCTCGAGGCACATAATCTCATTAGTGGCATAGTTTTTCTACATGTATTTGAAACCATTTGGGGATAAAGCAACTTACATTTTCAAATCCATATGTCACGAAGTTCACAGTGAAAATTTCGGGCACCAGTTCGTATGTGGGCCACAATTGAGTGGAGATGAACGCGATGCTATCCGGACACAGACTCTCATAATAGACTGTCACACGGACTGGATCAGCTGCCCTAATGGCTGCCACCTTTAATGATAAAACCAATGAAAATTAGAATTATGTGTAAAGAAGACAGTATAGGGGCCATCAGAGATATTTCATTGGGTTCACACCTATTGCATTGAAAACTTTTTTATTGATGTAAACTTATAAGTTTCAGAAAAGAATTTTAGGAAATACCAATTCAATCTTAAGTCTATTTAAAAATAAGATATTATAGGGAGATTGTTATAAATATTGCAAAGGAGTTTTTCATATCTTTTTAAACAATAAGTTTATACATTTCTGGAAGATTGGTGGAGAATCTAGCAATAATGACAATATAATGAGTATACATTATAAAATGTTTAATTTGTTTCAAAATTGGGAAAATGTTTAAACACTTTCTCAATTGTTAAAAATAAAAGATTTGTTAGAAATTTCAACTCAATTAAAATGACTTAAAACTTAAATTTTCAATTAAGGTGAGCATGAGAAGTATTTTCCTTTCAAGTTACTAAGCTTTTAAACTTACCAATGCCAAGGTTAAAATTAGTTTCAGCATTCTGATTTCTAGTTTATTACTGTAACTCACTATTAGCAAAAGTTACTCCTAGGTGCACAATTCGCTTCTCTTATATTGGAATCTCCTGGTTATGCACTTGTCACTTTACTTTAGATAAGTCGCTAGTCCGTGGTATAAACATGATAATACGTGCCATTGAAAACAATCTACAGTTTTCCTATCTTTTGATTAAAGTTTCCGTGTCAGGGTGAGTCTATTACATACCGGAACTTGGTAGATTTCATTAGTGATTTATTGAAAAAAGCATTTATCATGCACTCGCTCAAAGTCCCACTGAAAAGGAAGCCATATTTATAGCATTTTGTGAAAGTATACTTTGCATAACAATGTTTTCAATGACTAGGAAATTAATAAAAATTGGTTTAAATGTCATGTGCATAATAATAAACGATTTTATGGCAAATCCCCCCGCTGCCACCAAAATGTTATACCCCACAGTCTCTTCTATTAATCACCAATTTCTAGATTATTCACATCTGTTAGGTGTGGTTAATTGTGTCGGGATTTAGGGGCTGTTCATAAATGACGTCACGCAATTTTGGAAGAGGCAAAAAAAGAACCACAAGTTATATTTCAAAGATACATTATAATCAAAGGATAGCTTTATTCATAGAAGTGAAATGACAAGTGCACTGTATCCTCTCAAATACTTTTCTGAGGAATGTTCTGATTGCCAGCTGGATGATAATTCTGGACCCGAATTGACTGAATCCTGAGAAGGATAACAAGTGGAAGGTAGACCCACATTCATGCATAATTAGCAATAAAGTGGTAATGTATTCAAAAAGAGGGCCGGACATCAATCGTGTCCCCTTATAAAAGCCCAAGATGATATGTGGCTCACTATGACCCTGCTTCATAGTTTTCATTATAATCACCAATAAAATTCAAATTGTGATCAAACGTTTCACCTGATAGATTCAATTTCAAGCAATTTCAATAAAGAAGCGTAAGGGATATGCAAAAGTACTTTTATTAAAGTAAGAACTACATGTATAGCAATCTTGTTTATTGCCTTTAAGGTCGTTCCTAAGCGCATCCTTCTGGAGGAGATCCTGTGTACGTCTCACATACCAGTCTCAGTAAGTCTACCTGAGCGATCTGCTCGTTAAGGTCACTGTAAACCTGCAATTGAATACAAAACACTTTGTATTTATTTGAATTACCAGCATACCATGGTTATTATTCCCAATGGTATTCGAATCAAAATAAGTTTGTGCCTTTTTGTCTAAATGCTGTTGGAATTAATTATTCTCAGTAACATTTTCATAAAATATTATTTGGAATAACAATTCTTCCAGCGATATTTTCGTTGTTAAGTGCTCGCATAGATGAAAACACATGCAATTACATCATTAATAATTATCCATGGCACGTAGGTCAACACTGGATCCAAAGACTGAGTTATGACGCCATTGTCATGCAATAATTTACTTCCAAGGTCCCCATTGGCGCAGTCGTAGATCAGCGTGGTGTTAAGGCCCGTTTGAATAGCACACTGCAAGAACACGTATATAACTTAATTTAAATAATAAAAATCTGCTTATATTCTACTTCAAAATGGCAAGCACTCACTGCTTCACTGGAATTGGCAGGATCGGACTGAGACATGGCACATACGATGAATGGAACGGACTGACTGTTGTCAGGGTAGTAGTTTAGGGCACAAGCCTGCAGATAAATTCTGTTATAATTTATGTATAACAATACGTCACACGGATTTTAAAGTTCTGATTGGGAATCTTACTTGGATCTTATTGCCGTAGCACTCTTCTGGTCCATGCTGGCAAACAAAACTCCAGGAGTCACCAACAGCAGTAAACTGAAAATTGATGTTTTGGAATGTAGTTTTAATGACCATAACTGTAATTATATCAAGTTTACTTCATATTTTCTAATTATCCAGATTTCTTACTTCATCCAACTTTCCTAACACCTGATTCACACCAACGCTGATGTGGATCAAGATAATTTTTGAGTGTTAACTCAGTTAAACTGGTCACATAACCTAGTTCTGCGGTGTGAATTAACACGAAAAAGTTTTCTTGATCCACATCAGTATATCTACATCAACGCTGGTGTGAAGAAGGTCAAATACTACTTATGAATAAACTTGATTAAGCTGGGAATGTCATATTTACTTCCAGTAATAAATTGGAAAAAGGTTATTATTGGTATATACAACACATACCCTAAATTTCCCCACCCTGGGCGAAATAAATATACTGATATCGGTATTCGGTAATCAGTTTTATACTGATAATTGGGACACTGATATCAGTATGATATTATAATGGTGTCAGCCAAACAGTTCAGATTTATCAGAGTAGTATAATGATGAAATTATAATTTACACTGATATTGGTATGGGGTAAACTGGCATCAGTTAAACATTGCCTTCTGATGTCAATATAGTTTACTGATACTAGTATAACTAACCAATTTCAGTATGACTATGCTGATGTAAGTTTAGCTCATACTGATATTGGTATGGGTTATACTGGTATCAGTCAAACATTGCCTACTGATGTCACTATGCTGTACTTGATACCAGTATAACTCAGACTGTAACCAGTTTGTGTATACTAATATCACTATAGAATTTACTGATATTAGTAAGATTTTACCGTGTAATTTTAATTATCAAGTAGTTAAATCTCTTTAATTGGTTATATTTATACAGTTTTAACATAACTCTACAAATCTTCCTTAGCAAGTATATTTGACTTACGTTTTCCTTGCCGAAGGGCACAAAATCTACAGTGAAAATTTCGGAAACTGCATCATATGTTGGTCCTAATTGTTCGGAAATGAACCTTTTGCTATCTGGGCATAGACTTTCGTAATAAACTGCCACTTTCACAGGTTCAGCTTGGCCATAGACCAGCTAAAAAGATAAAACAAAACTCAAGCATATATACATGGAAACATTTATTTCACTTTTTTTGTTAAGTTTTCTCTAAAAATTGCATTTTTAAATTTCTCGCATACTTTTTACAAAAAAAAGCAGCAATACGAATGGCATATTATTTTAAAATTCAAAGGTTATTCTCGTATATAAAACTTACCGCGATGAGTGACAGAAGGCAGAGCAGTCTGTACATGATGTTAGCTATTTGATAACTGTTAACCTTTCCACATGTATGGATAATTTTAGGGCTACGTGGAAGACAATTATATTATAATGACTCAGATCGTATATCAAATAGTGCACGTGCTTTGTTGATGCTCTACATTTATTATTAAACCGTGTTAGGTAATTCGTACCTTGAATCAGGTACACTTGTTTTGTCACTGTTTTGATAATCGCTGAGATACTGAATTTTACACTCTGTGCCTCCATGTTATAGAATAGGCAATTCATTAATAAACAAGGGTACTCAAACAGACCCCAACAATTTTGCACATGTGCTCAGATATAGCCTCTATTGAAATAGCTAAAAAAATGTTGACTATAGTGTTTGGCGAATAATTATGTAAATTTCAAACAATCAGAATTCGAATTTCGAGATAATACACACTAAAAACGTTGGGTTTAAATTCAACCTAATGTTGTTGAGTGCTATATGGACATACCAACATTGGGTTTACATTGGGTTGAATTTAAGTGTAACAACCAAATGTTGGGTTAAAGCTACCCAACTTTGGGTCACAGTTATTAACCCAGGTTCTGTTTAAAATATGCCCAAAATTGGGTAAATGTAAGGTTTGTGTTATTTATAATAAAGTTACCCAATTATGAGTTGATTATAAATAACTTAAACCTCACATTTACCCAATTCTGGGCACATTTTAACCAAAACCTGTGCTAATAACTGGTGACCTAACGTTGGGTAAAATTTCACTTACATTCAACCCAATGTTAACCCAATGTTGGTATGTCCATATAGCACTCAACATTAGGTTGAATTTTAACCCAACGCTTTTAGTGTGCATACATGTATGTGCTGAATCTTTGGGGTCTGTTTGAGTACCCATAATGTACAAGCTCATTCATATCTCTAGCCGATATAATGTAGATATGAAACATTGATATTATTTTAATGTTGCCACCTTGGACAACTCTTCCTATCATTTGAATGAAGTATGTATTTTTTTGGCTTTATATTGCACGTGCTATATTATGGTTTTGTATAGGCTCCACAATTTGTTTATCTGCAAGCATGTGTGCCAATTGTTACTATTGCGACTTATTACAGACATCACTTAGAATAGATCCATCAATTTATCTCGATAGATCGATCAGAAAGTATATCTCAATGAGATGACAAGGCTATTACTCCCGGTATTTGGAAATTTACAATTTTTTTCACACGTGCTGTTATCCATGTACACTGCATGTAGCAATGACTTGCAATTGATTAGTGGTTATTTTGAGACATTTGAAATTTAAAATAAATTTCAACTTGTAATGTACATGGATGTCATCATATTCTTCCTTTGCAATGATATTATTCAGCAGTTTTAGAATTGCATTGTACAATCTAAAGACTAAAAGCTGCTTCTTTGATCAGCAACACAAGTTGTTAGACATACTGTACATGTACATGTATTGCCATGCTTTTGTCTGTAATTTACTGAATTTCATGTAGGCCAACATTATAAATGATGCATTTTTAAGTAGAACTGTACTTGATCCGGCTGTCTCATTTTCTAGCCTCAAATGCAGGCATTGACATATAATGTACAGTGTATGTAGGCTCCATCTCGCGAGCGCTGTTAAGCACAAGCTGTCAACGCTTTTCCTGCATAACTAGATGTGCGCATGCGCTGGACATGCGCGCATCTAATTACAGCGTTCGCGTGAAGGAACTTATTATAGCATTGTCACTGCCGCACGCTGTTTTAGTCATTTTTGTGATTGTTTTTTGTCTCGTTTTAAGATTATCGTTTTTGGTTCCTATACGTCATGCAAGATACAGGTTTATTTTGATGAAAGATTAAATTGCAGCCTAATACCAGATGCACCAGGCTGCTTTTGCTGCGCAGCCAATTATAAAACTTCGCAGCTTTTGAAGGGGTACTCATAACTTGTGCTCATATAGCCTCTCCGCAATGACCTCAAAAATGTCAACTTTGATGGGATTGGCCAAACAATTAGAATTCGATTATTGATTGATTGCAATTGCCAATCCCAAAAACGACATTTTTTGAGGTGATTGCGGGCTGTACGTGTCAGGTGTATCCCTTGCAATTCCGGTATTTTTCAAAATGTGAAATTAATTTTTGGGAAACATTTGCAATTTTTATAGAATCGCGACCATTAGTTGTATTTATAGGCTCAAAGCACGACTTTGTACAAAAATGATTTCTGTAGCCTATTTATCTTTATTTGATCAGTTTCTTAAATTGCATACATTAAAGAATTGTTGATAGTTTTTGTAGCAGTTGCTATCCCTGATGAACTTATTTTGCTGCACTGCAGGGCTCGGGTGTAGGTCCTTGATATACTTTGCACACCAATTTCAAAAGGTCGTTCTGCGCCATGTTTTGGTATATGTTATTGTGAACCTGTTTAGCAATATAAAAAGACATTTATCAATATTATTATCATAAACTTACTGAAATTCTAACGAGCAATGCAATATTTATTTATTAGATAATTTTGTGTTATTTTCTTTTACAAACATTATATTTTACAAATGTTATATTTTAAGTTACAGTACTTATAGGTTGAAAACTATGTTTAGCATTGCTTCTCCCCAATACCTTGTTTCAAACAAATGCATGGTACTGGTGGCATTTTATATAAGTTTGATAGTGCAAATTTGCTTACCCCATTGATGTTAATCCAAGGTACTCCCTCGTGGGGTGGGTCTAATGCGTCTGTGGTTACTCCATATTGGTTTTCCAACTGAATGCCCATATCGCCATTAGCACAAGTGTTGATTTCGTCATAGTCCATTCCATTCTCAGTGGCGCACTATAGTTTGTACAAATAGCAATTTGAAATCAGGAATTCCATGAGTATCCCCAAAGATTCTAATATGGAATTAGTTGTTAACCTGTTCGAAGGATTCTACTGGATCAGAGGCCATGTTGCAGCCAATGAACGGCACATTTTGAGGGTTGTTGGGATAGTAATTCAGAGCGCAAGCCTGAAAAGAACATTGAATTTGACAAGCAATTGGTATAGGGTCTAAAATGTTCTATGTGAAGAACACTATTTGAGCGAGGTCCATGACCTACCTGGATTATATTCCCTACACATTCCTCTGGTCCATGTTGGCAAGTGAAGGTGTATGAGTCACCATTAGCTGTTGTCTGTGGGAATCATTATATAAATGCACATGTATATACCTCGTATTTTTGCAAGGTTAGGTCAAGCTACTATATACTTGGTTGACCCCGGGTTTTTCTCACAAATAAACACCCCAGAAAACAATAGAGAAAAAAATTCTCCATGTATGTATTAAATTTTAGAGTTGTAATTTAAATCACTTACATTGGCATTTCCATAGGGGTAAAATTCAGCGATTACAATGTCGGGAAGCAGATTGTAGGTGGGCCACAATTGGTTGACGATGAAATCCTTGCTGTAGGGACACAATGATTCGTAGTAGACACTGACAGTCACGGGTTCGGCATCCTGGGCTTGCCCTGTCTAAATAGTTTTTATAATTTTTTTTTTTAAATGTATATAGAGTATTGTTTACAATTTTTTTTAAATTAATCAAATAATTTACCGCAATTAGTAGGGCTACACAGAGAGTGGCAAATGAAGACTTCATCGTTGGTACCATGTTGTGAAACAGTAAAAATGTTCTTGGCAGCAATCAAGTTTTATACTATTATCAATATTGATAATAAATTATCGGTGATTGTATTTTACATCCTGAACATCTATAGGAGGGAGGAGGCGGGGGTGAAAAGGGGAAAAAAACTGATTTCTATAATTGGTGTTAAAAACTAATGGCTAATCAATTGCCTTATGAATAGCAAACTGATGAAATTTGATTCAACTATAAATCGCTTTGCAAGTACATGTATAGTTACTGCTCAAAAAGCTTTCAAAATGGGTAGTAATCAACGTTAGGTAGTTGTGCTATTTTCTAGTCTCAAATGCAAGCCTCAAAATGTTGACCAATTAGCAGGCTTAACGAGAGGGGAATTCCCAGGCACGAGATACAAACGCGACAATAGGAATTTACAAACGGCGACTTTCCTCTTTCCCTTCCACTTTGATTTTCAAAGTGGTTTATAATGCGCATGCGCCAAAAACGAAAACGACTTTAAAAGTGAATTTTTCAAAGCCACACAAATGTGACTTATTTTAAATAAGTGAATTCCAAACGACTTATTCGTCTGCTAGCACTATGTCGCTAGTAGCTTGACTGACGTTGCGATTGAGTCATATAAGAAACGGCGCTTTATCTAATGACCTTAAGAAAGTTCTTTTTTAATTAGAATCTACAAATGCTATGACCTTCTTCCTACCAACGTTGATGTAGATCAACTGATGTGGATTAAGAAAACTTTTTCGTGTTAATTCACACTGCAGAACTCAGTTAAATTGGTCACATGACCTATAAGTATACAGGGCACAGTATACTAACTCATGTGACCAGTTTAACTGAGTTCTGGTGTGAATTAACACGCAAAAGATTTCTTGATCCACATCAGTTCTACATCAACGTTGGTGTGAATCAGGTGTAAGGAAAGCTATTTTTACTTGGAAAGTGTAAGCAATTTTCGGAAGTCATCGTTTGTAAGTCCGTAATTACTAATGGCCGTTAAAATAAATATTTCTTATTCAAACCAGTTGTATCTTGTAGCTAATTTATCCCTCTGTAGATACAATATTTTAAAAAAAAGCTTCAATTAATTGATAAATCAAATTTCTAACAAAAAGGACACACAGCCGATATGCATGCAGCGCCAATGAAACTGTAGTGAGAAAGCGGTATCGATTCGCATTAATTTACTGCATTCAAAATAAGATTGTGCCGTAAAACACAAAAATTCCGGATAAACGAGTTTTAGAAGGAAAAGGCGCCAATTAATATTTGAAAAAGCCGGCAATTGCAGATTCCTTAAAATTGTCGGTTTATGTGCAAGCAGCCTTATATTCTATTTTTCGAAAATGGTGAGTTTTCTAAAACGTTAATTTATTTAATTTTACTGAAAAAACTTACTTAACCTACGGTTTTCAGGGATCGAGGGATTCGAACCTAACCTAACCTAACCTAACCTAGCCTAGCCAAACTTAACCTAAAATAACCAAATAACCTAACCCAACCTTCGGTTTACAGGGGTTCCATTTCTCTTTCATTCTCATTGCTCATACGTCGAGTCCTGCATTTAAGGCTAGAAAATAGCACAGCTGTTTGAAGTTCACTTTTACCTGAAAATGTTAATAAAAAAAATAGTTTTTATTTGTAGGCAGCTAGTTAATACAGGTAACGTGATTGGCGATGAGTCTGGCGATGATATTGACAATCAAAATGCAAAAAATAAATAAAATACCTGTATGTACAAATCAATTTTTCAAATAATAAAAAAAATTACGAAGGATCCCTATACGAAATTTGGCAACCTGTTCTCGTTTTAATCAGTATTGATCTATTATCAGTATTGATATACTTTTCAATGGATTACAGATTGTTATTTGTATAAATTGCAAACTTTAGTCTCAATGACATTATAATAAAGTGTCAACAAGGTTTTGCTCTTGTCCTAGATTGCTTTTGTAGTAATTGCAGACTCTAATATAATAGAAAATAGAACTCACGATAAGACATTGCTCAGCTGTTATCTATAAAATACTGAAAACGATATTTATTTTTTGACATATGCTTTAAATCGTTATACCGCGTGATTTATTGGATTATGTAACAGCCATTTTCACCAGTTTTACAAGCTGGCTATCTGGTGATGTAGAACCGGAATAAGGCTATAATTTTTTATGATTATCATTGAACCATTGGAACAGCACAATAGGAATTGATGCAAGCTTACATCATGTTTCAAATAAAACTGACTTTAGAGGCCATTCAAACACTAAGGCGTAAAAATCTTCATTTAATGTTTCTCAATAAGTTTCTCAAAATGAACCTTTGTTTGCTGGTGATATTGTTGTCGTAATGCAGGGCTCTGGAGTGGGCCCTGTGTACAGGGTGCATATCAAGTTCAAGAGGTTATATTGAGCCTGGGTTTGAAAATAGCTGTTGTGGATCTGATGGGAAAAGATTCATTTAAATGTTTTATTAATTCAAAATAATAAAAAACCTCAAAATTGAGAACTTTTAAGATTGCTATCTTACACCATCGATGTTGATCCATGGTGTGCCAGTGTGGGGTGGGTCCAATGCGTCGGTGGTGACTCCATACTGGTATTCAAGCTCAACACCCATGTCACTGCTGGCGCAAGTGACTATTTCATCGAAATCCATGCCATTGTCTAGGGCACACTAAATTTAGGGAAAAATATTCAATA
The DNA here is from genome assembly GCA_034698905.1 of Xestoiulus laeticollis. Lineage (NCBI taxonomy): Eukaryota > Metazoa > Arthropoda > Diplopoda > Julida > Julidae > Xestoiulus > Xestoiulus laeticollis. The sequence goes on along the minus strand of JAQGCC010001890.1, from coordinate 3,653 downwards.
AACTATATTATACATGTATGAAACAACATGTTGTTTTTCACAAGATAATGCTAATTATATCTAGAGTTATAATTGGCTTAATGTATTTATTTTGAATAAGTTTATAGCCGACAAAAAATATTGAAAATCCACAAGATCTATAAAATTCTTGTTTGGATTTGGAAGATAACTGTAGTGAACTAAGAATTGGTGTTGTTATATATAGTGGCATGATGATAATAGCTAGGCTTTTTCACGCGAACGCTGTTGTGCGCATGCACTGTTCATGCGCACATCTAATTACGCGTGAAAAGCGTTACCGGCCGCTTGTGTTCAACAGCGCTCGTGTGAAAGAGCCTGATATTTGTTTAACGGTTAACCTTTGAACCTATGTTGCTTTACCTGTTCAGCAGACGCTATTGGATCACTGGCCATGTTGCAACCAATGAACGGTACGCTATGTGGGTTATCTGGGTAGTAATTTAAAGCGCATGCCTGAAATATTTCATAGAACAGTCAGTAACAATAACAGGTGAGAACCTAAATTTTCATAGATTTAAAAACTAGCCTGGATGATGTTTCCCGCACACTCTTCTGGTCCATGCTGACAAGTGAAATTGTAAGAGTCGCCGTTAACTGTGGTCTACGAAAATAATAGTGCATTGATTAAAATGCCAAAATTAATAAAATGACATACATGTAACTTTTATAAATAAGCTTATCCGAAAAATGTGTTCTGTAGAAGTACAATGTAACTTATAATGAGGTGGCATGTCATTATTTTTTTTCAATATGCATATAGTAGGAAAAAATAATATAAATGAAGCCGACAACTAATTGAGTTGTAATTTTGAAAAAAATATCGTTAGTACAGTGTACACTATAGACTATCATATAAGCAAAAAAATATGCTATAGTAAACATGTACATGTTGCAAACAAAATATTGTTTCACTACTATTTTATTATTTGATCTCTAACATCCCAGCAAGTTGTATAGTAGTATAATTTATGCAAATAAATAGATGTCAGGATGAATGGAACATTGACATTATCGACAAATGTGTAATTTATACAATTTATAGTTCAGTGTAGAAAATTAAAACTCATGCCTTGCATTATCTTATTTTTCTTTAAGCATGTTCATGTGTGTGTGTGTACATGTATGTATGTGTGTGTGTTTGTGCATCAAACACGACTACAGTTTTGAAAATATAGACATTAAACCTTTGCAGGGTGGTAGCTAGGGGTGAACCCTGGGCAGGACATAGGGGTCATTTTAGGGTAAAGAAACTAACGTTGATAAACAAATTCGTAACATATCGTTAAAAATGTTACTCCCAAAGAAAGGTTCGAAATATATACTTAATTTATAAAGGAACGTAAATGTGAAAGCGCTTTTTTACTTGCCTTAGCATTTCCATAGGGATAAAACTCGGCGATAACAATATCAGGCAGTAGAAGATATGTGGGCCACAATTGGTTGACAATGAAATCCTTGCTGTAAGGGCACAGTGACTCGTAGTATACGCTTACTGTAATTGGCATGCCTTCTTGGGCTTGTACTGCCTAAATTAATAATTTATTTGACATAAATATGATGCACTGATGAAAAACCTTTGAACGTAATTTAATTTGAAAATCTGATTTAATATTATAAAAAAAAAATACCGAAAGGGCCAGGACCAAGCAGAGAGTTGCGACTATTGACTTCATTGTTGATGCGATGTTCAGAAATTGAACTTTTTCTACAAAGCTGACTGTTTTTAAGTATATCAGGGTTGTCACGCCATCGTTTATCAGCTTTGAGAGAAAATTTATCACATTTTTTTGTATCCAAGAACCAGATCGTAGATATTCTGCTTCCTAGCTCCAACAGGTACTAGATTGGAGAAACGATTCTAATGCAGGCTTTGGATCTATAGTAACCTATAACCTTATTTTTTGTGAGAATGTATCCGGTTTGCTGATCACTTATGTGACATTTCCTTGAAATTATATTTATCTCAAAATATGATATATATTTTACATATAACAGAAAAGTAGTTGCTATGATTTATAATGAAAGTATAGTTCATCAAAGATCACATGTTAACTTAAATTTCATAAAAAAAAATACACAATTTTAGTGGCGGGTGCTTTTATAAAAATTATGTATACTATATTTACTCGTCTTTACGTAAGAAATGTAAGAAAATTGAACAGCGGTTCACCATTTACAAAAAAGTTTAAAACTAAGAAAAAATTATTATTAATTTCAAATTTATAGGAAGCGTATTTGTATCTTATACAGTAAAACCTGGAAATGTGCCCACCTCCACATAGTGACCAATTTACAGAAATTGGTTTTAGTGCAAACGCGTGTATCACAGTGTATGTTTTCCTTTACTTGTATTAATTTGGACAATTTTTGGGTGGTCCCTTTTAGCAGGTTTCACTGTACATATTTCTGTGAAGCTGCTACATGTGTATGTCATTATGCGTTCCTGCGTAGAACAGACGTACTACATGTACATGTAGCTTCAAAATGCTTGAGTATATCGAACTTACACTTAAGTGATCAACCCTCATCACTCAACAATGTTATCTGTTTGCTGATAATATTTATTATACAGAATATAAATTCGGCTATACCAGTTACAGTATCACTTTTTTTCTATTGTTCTACGGGTGAGAAATCCTGAGAAACAACAAAAATTGGCAGGGGAAATATGCATGATTAAGCCCCAGGCCAGACTAGGCTGTTTCCGCGCGTTTGGCTATAGCCTCAAACAGGGTTTGCATTATAAAAGAATTTTCCCAAAATTATTAGCCCCAGGCCAGACTAGGCTGTTAACGCGCGTTTGGCTAGCCTCAAACAAGGCTTTTATATATTATAAAAGAATTTTTGCACGAGATATTGATGCGCAAATTTTATAATTCTAGAATTTAAATTAAATTTGTCGCCCTGTTTGAGGCTAGCTAAACGCGCGTTACACAGTCTAGCCTTACGCTTAGAAATTATATAATGAATAATTATATTATAATTAGAATGCCTGTTTTAGGCTAGCCAACCGTCGTGCCTAGTCTGGCCTAAGGCTCTTAGCCCCAGGCCAAACTAAGCGCGTTTGGCTAGGCTAAAACCGGGCATCGAATTTAATTTATATTATATAGTAATACAATTTGCGTATTAGTATCTCGTGCGAAACTTTTTAATTAAAAGCCTTGTTTGAGTCTAGCTAAACGCGCGTTAACAACTTTGTCTGGCCTCGGGCTAAGATCTATGACAAGATATGAACTTATCCCATCCGTTCGACAAATGTCTCTTTTTTCTTTATATTCGGACAATGCAATAATTTATATATTTAATAACAACATATTTAAGATCAAATCCAAAATTATATTGCCTGTCTAAAAGCATATTCTTGGGACAAGTGAAAAATTGCTTTTTGACAGGGATTCTTTATACATTTATCCCAAGTTGGGATCAACCCATTTTATACTTTTAGAGCAACTATTTTTTTACGAAGGATGCTTTTAGACAGGTATTACTGTAGTTTGAATAAATTAATATATTGAATTCTAAGATATTAAATTTATTATATGCTCTAAGCCAGAAGTCGGGGAACTTTTTTAACCATTACCCCAAAATATTTTTACGTAAGTCGATATTACCCCCCCCCCCCCATTCTGAAA
>JAQGCC010001889.1:0-20856 GCA_034698905.1 Xestoiulus laeticollis | reverse complement strand
TAACCATATAGAGATAGAAAAAAATAGCACACGAGACACATGAACATAACAAAATTTTTATTGATATACATTTGTGCAAATGAAATGAAATAAGCCTAGAAAAAAAGAGATATAACATTTTTTCAACATATAAAAAGAGATAGAAAAAATTGCACACGACTCCATACTACATTGTATTTTTATACTTTATTAGAAAGCTATTGATATATAAATAAAATGAAATACATGTAGTTGCAAAAATGTGATTCTTGAGGCTGTAAAAAGACCAAGACATGAAATAAAATAAATTTAAAAAAGCGAGTGACTTAAAAATATCAAGATATGCTAAAACAACTAAGGGTAAAGGACGTCATGCAATGAAAAGGGGGCTAAAGATTAACACAATTTTTTAAGAAATGACGGATTTAGGAATAAGAAGATGCACTTAACAAATTAATACTACCATCTACAGAGGACGTCCTGTGAGGGGGTTAAAGATTTTAACACATTTTTTTACGAAAACGACGGATTTTCAAATAACAAGATACGCTTAACACCATTTATTGATAAAAACGACAGATTTTTAAATATGCAGTTACGTTTACCAACTTACTAGGGACCATCTACAAAGAACATCCTGGGAGGAGGGGGCAAGGAGGTTAAAGATTTTAGCACACTTTGCTTTATACAAACCACAATCAACGAATGAAATTGTTAGCAATGCATTATTTTTTATCAAACATCTTTAAAGTCCAAATAATCAGAATTCCCTATTGTAACGCTTTTAAGTTTACGGAACCAGGGGGATTGATTCAGGAACTCTGGAATACTCTAAACTTCCCCCAATTGGAAGGACGCCCTATGCAACAAAAAGTATTGTAATGATATGGATTACATAGGAAACAAATTTATTACTGAAATGACAAAAAAATAATGATTTACTATACAGTATATACAAAATATGTGAAATCTCTCTACAATTAACGGCCATTTACGGGGCCAACAAAGCTGTCCGTTGCAGAGGGGTGTCTGTACTTTGAGGAGGGTAGAACAATTAAAAAAAATTAATTCTACACACTAAGGGTGCCCAGGTTACTAATATTAGCGCTTTTTCATTTATATTTGGAAAATTGGTAGATACTAATATATACAGGCTGAGGGGAGCAAATTTCCTGTTTGACTGACAAAACACAAATGTCTGCCTATACCCATCATTACATGGAAAATTAGAGCAAATAGATGACGCAGCATTACAAACATAACCTGAATCATTGGTGCCATAACCTCGGCCAGTCCACTCGAGCCTCCTTCAACTAATCAAAAACTTTCTTATCGTAGATTAGTTTGATAAATGTTTAATTATGCTCAATATAATATTGGTAACCGTAACGAACAATCGATAGAATAATTATACTTGTAGCACACAATTTATAAATATTATTAAATTTAAATTGCATCTCGTAAGAAATTCTAAAAGCACTCCATGTGTCCGCTTAGGAGAGTTAATTATCTTTTGTGGACGAAAAATTGGTTGTCCGCGTCCGTTAGAGGGGTGTCCGTTGTGAAGGGGACACAAATACATCGTATTCCTATTCTTGGAGGCAGGGACATCGCAAAATTGTCTGTAAGGAGAGGTGTCCTCTTGAGAGGGGTGTTCTTATAGAGAAGGGCTTCACTGTATCCTCAGAATAAAATAATATAAATATGTACTATACTTACCGAATTGTTGACACTTGTTGGATTCGCTACATGTATACCAGTAAATGAAAAAAAGTTTGTAAAAGCACTAGATTAGGCCTAAATGGTACATTGTACAAGTAGGCCTACATCAACCCAATCTTGGCATACCAACGTCGTGGAAACCCCCCTGACGATTTTCCACGGAATCCGAGGGCTCCGCGGAACCCAGTTTAAATACCGCCTTACTGAACGATAATAAAATGCGCTTTTTATATGAAAAAATTCAATGTTTTCTTACCTTCGATTCCAACATAGGGTAATTTTCAGGGCGCCGCCATCTTTTGTCTGAAAAACACAGGAAATTCATTATGACATCACAATAATTTGCATAAATTTTACCAAGAAAAAAACAGAAAAACCAAGAATAACGAAAGAAATTACAAAGAAAAGCCAAGAATATGAATACACCAAGGATTTATCAAGAAAAACGAAAGAATTAGTAAGAAGAATAAAAGTACAAGAATAAACCAATGGGTCAGATATTTCATTCGTGATTGCGTTGGAGAATGCTCTTCACGTACGCTATTCACCGATAAATTCGTGTTTTCGTCCCAGGAAACGAGTTCGCAAGTCGCATTTCGCAGGGAATACGCTATATAAAGATAAGTTGTGCTACAAAATCGATCCGTGCCAATTAACCATTATGGTGCGCATCTTTCAGGTAGTACGCTATATGGAGGGCCGTTATATACAGGTTTCACTGTATTGTTCTGCAGTAACATAGAAAATTAAGCCTAGAAAAAATGAGATAGAATATTTTTTCATTTTTTCTGGCTTAAACATTTACATATAAGGAAATTTCACGAGCAATTCAATTTTTCATTTCTTTTAATGCATAATTGTTAAACATAAAATTCAAGAAAGTACATTCTAGAAATTCTAGAAATCAATAAATACATGTTTGTTCTGTTTTAGAAGAAAGACATAGCAAGGCTAAATAATACACATCGATTTTAAACTTGTATGAATTCAAAAGTCATATATCCACACTTATAAAATTGAACATAAAACCTTCCTAGTATACAAAAAAGTTGACCACAAGTTTTAAAAGCACGTCAAAACTGAATATACTGTACCTTAATTATAATCCCATACATCGCTCCTATAGGACGAAAAGGAGCTTGATAGGTGACTGCATGGTCCATATTGTGCACCTGGAACAGATAAAAAGCGACATATATAAATTATAATTAATTGTAACACGAATACAAATCTGTATTCATTCGTAAAAAACCAAAAACTTCGTTCTCAACATGAAATTTCATTAAATCAGTTTGCATGTCTATGTATGGGCAATGATACTTGCATGATGCCTTTCAGAGCTAAGGTTCCAAAATTGCAAACATTTAGATTTTTGCTTTTTGTTATAAAGTAGCATTCTGTACTGAATTAAAAGTGTGTATTCTTTTCGATTCTAGTGGGTAATTAACGTCCTGATTTTTTTGTTTGGAAGGATTACAAATGGCCACCGAAATTCGTCCAAATTAAATCGGTGGATGACTAGTGTCCGAATAGTTCATTGCAATGTGAAAATATATATTACTAATCAAATGAGTATTCAGCAAAATTGAACAAAGAATAACTTGAAATCAGATATTTTGTCTTACCAAAATCTTGAAGTTGGATACACGGATATAGCCCTTTAAAAAACATTCGAATATATTATTTTTGTTTTCAAGAATTGCATCATGGGAAATCCTGCTACTACGCCCTGGTGTCAAGAGCAGGCGTAAAAATATAAAAAATTAAAGCGCTTTATCTTAAAACCGTTAATGTTAAAATCACATTGACCATTAATATTTTTGTTTTTTTGACTTGCATCATGGAAAATATAACTAGATGCGATCCTGGTATTAATAACAGGCGTGAAAAATGCAAAAAACAAAAGCGCTTTATCTTAAAACCGTTAATGTTACAAGCACATTAACCATAGTATTACATACATTATCTGGCGATAAAATAAAAAAGTAATTTAGTTATTTTTCTACTTATCTAAATTTCAGTGTTGACATTTTTTTTTTAAAAAAAATGACTAAAATATTATCACCTACTATTGTATTAAAACTAAATTTGAAATATATTTGGTTACGTACACGGCATTTTTAAAACTTTCGAATCCCTTCCACACATTACTGTACATCGTATTCAAATAACCACATTTTATATACGATGAGCCAAACTCGTGTATTACATTTATACACTATTTTATACAATTTAAAAAAAAATACGATTGACAATTAGACGTTGTGCAAACTCATGATTAAATAGATACCATTTTGATGCAATTCTTATATATTTCTATCCCAAGTGAGGAACACAAAATGTTTGCTGAAATCAGGATTTTGTCCTCAAATAAAGAATATTTCTCAAACCAATATTCGCTTTTTAAAATATTCACTTGTAATGAGAAAATTAATGTTTTAGCAAATCAGAAAGTATGACAAAACGTTCTTGGTTTTTGCAAAAAAATGTTGTCAAGTTGTTAAGTAAGCTAAGATGCTATTACTGTATATCCACTTATGACAATTTTATAACGGTACCAGTTTTATAACAACTTCTGATATAATATTATGGTAAACTTTTCACTCTGTATTTCACTGTTATTCCTTCATATACTTTCGATATGTTTCACTATACAGCACATTAAACATTTGAAAATTCCATTTTATCCTAAATTAAAAGTACAGAAAGGGATCTAATAATCTATAAAATTATATATAAATACATGTATATATTGTATAACAATTGAGAACGTTTTTTTATCATTAAATGTTCAATATATAACTTTCGAATAAAACACACACAAAATAATTGCTTTAATCCACACCCACAGGGGTCAAATTTTAATCATTTCTCCAATTGCACGAATAAAATTGTAATGTACCAAAATCTAAGCGGCCATCGTACATAGCAACATAGCGTTTTGTTAAATGCGGTGAGAAACACCTTTGCAGTATTTCGCACACATCATTATTCCAAATGAAATATATATATATATATATATATTATCTGCCCTATTTAAAAGCATGATCATTTCAAGCCCTAAGGCGTTAGTGAAAAATATTGCAGCTGCACAAAGTCAAATATAATGAACAATCCAAATATAAAAAATATACTAGGAAAAACAATATTAGAGTATTAAAACAATGCCTTCAAAAACCTGAACAAATCCTAATTTCTTTCAAGATAGGTCTATCACAACCCAGTTCACAGCTCTGCTTTTTTGTGATAAGTCACAAAGGTGGCAAAAATCTCAGTAGTATATTCTATAATCTCAAACAGCAAGGTTCCCATTAATTTAGAGCGATAATTTTTTAAAAGTCTGTACAAAATTCGATTTCGTACAAATGTACCACAAAAATCTTAGGTACACTTTGATGGGAACCGTTTCATTGAAAGTAGAAATAAAAATTAACGTATTGCCGACACGATTCTTTCCTTTTAAAAACAGCTAAAAATAAAATTAAAATAGAACAACCATGAATGATATTTGTTCTTGTACATGTACACGCTAGTGGATATTATGCAGATGTGGGGCTCTTGGCAGTAGCATTATCAGGGTTGCTTCTCAGTCTCGTGAAACCATCATAAAAACCATCGAGCCGGTGTCTTCCAACATACGTCTCGCATAACCCAAGTCGAGGCGGGTGAAATCCTTTCCGTCAACTTGCAGGAGCTTGTCGCCGGGTCTCAAGACCGAGCTCGCCGCACCTTCGGGGGTCACCGAGGCTATGCAAATCGTCTGCGCAAATAAAACGCTATTGTCAACTCGTGCTTACTAAATAGAGCAGCAATGGCAGTAAAGATTTACATAAGCTTACCGACTCATTAGGTTTGACGGGACTCTTCTGCGTATGAGTGATTGTAAAACCCAAATCCGGATTCTTCTGAATCACGACTGGGATCTAAAACCATATTTCATATTTGAGACAAAGTTTTCCATTTTGCCCGCAAAACCTTTTTAAAATAATAGGAGAATTTCTATTCCAAATTTTGAGAATTTTTATTGCAATTTTGAGAATGTAATTCCAAGGTTGAGAAGTCTTAAGAATACAAATAATCAAATTTCACTCTATCGTGGTGCTTGCACTACTACTGATCAGAAGCCAACATTAGGGGAAAAAAAAATAAGAAAATGCTTCATGCGTGACAGTTTTGGGACACGATACCAAGCAAAAGGTGAAAGCCACGACATTATTTTCCTCCTGTTATAGAACAAATTTATAGATAACGCCTTACCACTTGTGCATTGTGATGCTGCCCAAACAGCCACGGCGTGGACACCTTCTTCGCCATCTGCGGCATGACGTGATATGCCGCCGAGGAAGTGTCGTAGCTTTCGTAGTCCCCGTTGTCGCCGCTCGGGGCCCTGGGGTAGAGCGGATGGCCCATTCCAGAAGGCCTATGCGGGGTCGGGATGACGAGTGGCACCCCACCTTCGTCGTGGCTAGGTTTGTCCTGCGTAAGATTCGGCGGATGTTGCATTCCATTCACGTAAGGGTTGGAGAACACCGTGCTGAAAGACTCGGGCGAATTGGGCAGTTTCGAGATTTTGACAGGGCTGCTTTCCTTGGGCAAAGGCGGCACTTCCGCCATGGCTTCGGTGCTGCCTTGGCACGAGTTCACCAGTGCCGGTCTGGCGGTGAATATTCCGTACTGTCCCGATCTCCACTGATTGTCGCCCACTGGTTGAACGCCGTTGGCCAACACGAAACCGCTGTTCGTCTCGCTGGTGCCGTACGTGCCTTGGCAGTGTTTTAGTCGCCCCGAGTCATGCCCGACACGAGCTTCTTGACTGTGCCTCGGCATTTCTTGCTCGTAATCCTGTCCGTAAGTCCTAGGCGCAGGATGCCTGTTATGTGTGAAGTTCGCCCTCTGCGTGGCACTGTCCAGGTTGCCCATGCTGGCCGACTGGTACAGCGGCGGGGTGCGGTACGGCGGTAGCTGCATGGGGGAGGCGTCCCCCAGCGGCGGGGTGGAGGGTGCCGACAACGAATGATGGGGTGACGTGGGTGAGGAAAAGGACAAAGGTTTGAGATTGGGGAGATTCGAGCAGATTTGAACAGGCCTGTGCATATTCGAGCCGTGAACCGGGGACGGTGCCGACTCCCTGGACCCCCTTCTGGAGCTTGGATGACTGGTTGGGGCCTGACCGAAGTGGCCGACATTCCTGCCGTTCGGTGCGGAAGGGTCATTGCTCTCGGCCTCGTTGATGTAGGGGTTACCGTAGACGACGGCCCCGTTCACGGAGCCGTAAGACCTCTGCTGGAAGTGGGATGGGGGAGGGGTGGTAGATTGCCGGATGCTAGGATCGGATCCGTGTCTGGATTTCTGGGTCTGGAAGCCCTCCAGCGGGGGCGACGGCGGTGGGTAGGCAGGAGCATACCGAGGGCTCCTCGACGGACTGATGCGGGGGTTGGAAATGACCTCCCGTAGCGCCGATGGCGAAGACGAGCTCCTTGGCATATGGACGGAAGGCTCGTAGGGCCCCATGACTGCGTTTGTGGGGTATGGGAAAGGGGGAGCCTGGTTGCTGTAGCTGGATTCGTGACTGGAGGAACCCATCACGCAATCTAACGGGTAAAAAAAAGTAAGTTGTTCCCAGGGTTCGGATCAGTGAAATATGGATTTTGAAACCCGAGCATTTTAAGTTTAAAATTTCTTCCAGAATAATGTACACGATCAAGGAGAATTAAAACTACATAACTACCGCATGAATCTTTGAATCGTACATCAATTACGAATGACAAACGCTGCCATATTTAGCCGCGTAAGGGCCCCTAACCTCCGAAGCATAGATGGGGCTATTACACCCAACATCAAGTTTAAATCGTACAAAAATCTCCATTTTTAATATTTAGTTCTAGTATGCCCCCTTAACTTTCTAATAAAAACTTAAGAAAAATCAAGATATTGTATCAACTTACCTGGCACTTGCTTTGAATAGGTTGCCGCAATGTGGTAAGGCGGTGGTTTCCTGGTGCGATTCGGTGATGGTGGTGTTATGCTGGATATGGAGGTATGTTTTGGCTGAGGCACCCCTCCGAATATGTTTGCGTGGACCGGATGTTGCAGCGTCGGCCTTATCCTCGGAGGTAGAATGGGAGTGAATGTTTCCGTCGCCATCATTGGCGGTTCGTTGCGCTGCCTCGGGGGCAGCATAGGTGTTGGGCTGGGAGGGCCCGACCGCAGGGGGATGTGGGACATGGCCCTGGGGGAACTAGGCGTTGTTTCACGAGACATTGAGGTTCTCTGTTCCTGCATCTTGCCTGCAGGCATTCTGCCATTTTTGAGAAAAGCGTTAGGCGGCATGTGAGACGGACTGTTCCAGAAGTTGCGAACGCTGGAATCGTTCTCTGGGAAAGGGAAAAATGGAGCGAATGAAGAATTCGGATAGGTAGGTAAATGTGCAAAAATCTATACGGAACTGATAGCAAAATATAGAGAACCCAACCTTTGAAAGTGCCGTTGTTCGCCATGGACGAGGACTTGGAGTCCGAGCTGCTGCTCAAGTCGTGCACGTTTTGGTCGTTTCCAAAGAGCCTAGAGTACGAGCCAAACAACGGCGGCCGGCTAGGATTTCCTCCGTTATTCAGCCGCCTGGCCACCGCGGCCGAAACGGTTGCCGAACGCCCAGACTGGACGCAGGGATGGGAAAACTGGGGGCTGGGAGGCATTTTTCCAGAACGACGACCGGTGGCGGCTTCCCAGTCGCTGGCGTAACCTTCCGATGCCGCCGAGGTGTTGGCGCGAAGCATTCTTGGGGAGAACCTCTCCAAGTTTCCTTTGCCGTGCATGCCGTGCCCGACATTAGCATAAAGTTCGTGGTCGCTCCGGTAGCCGTTCTCGGTGTTCTTGAAGCCCTGGTAATTATTTCTGCCCTGCTTCAAACCTTCCAACTTCCTCAGGAAGCTGGAGGACATGGTGCGCTTGCTTTTGGCTTCCTTGATGCCCGCGCTATCCGTAGGCAACATGGGGTTGATTGGCAACCGAGGCGAGCTCCTTCCCGGCAAGTCGGGCAAGGACGAATATTTGCCAATGTTGACTTGGGAAGCAGTTTTTATCGTGTTAATTCCCTCTGAAACAATGTGGATGAGAGTTAAATCAAGATAAAACAATAGAATTTCTTTTTTTGTGAACGAGCGGAGGAACACACCTTGGTTCTTGCGGAAAATAACCGGCGAATTGTGCGTCGAGCTGGTTACGAATGCAGCTTCGCTCGAATTCTGAAATGGAAACTTGTGCTTGTCCTTCACCAGCTTTCCCTATACATTTTTTTTAACAAATCAGATTATGAAACGGCCCTTAAATTCAGCATATATCAGCCAAGATGCATTTATGCTTAAAACTTATGACATCAAGGGTGGCATCGAGACAATATAATTTTAACGGAATGAGCAACATAAAGCCAATTGGCAAGTGCTGACATGCGACATGTGTTTGGATAGCCTCAAACAGAACATCAAATTTAATTTAAATTCTAGAATTATTAAAATGTGTATATTAATATCTCGTGCGAACATTCTTTTATAATTAAGTCTTGTTGCATAGCAGAATAAGCCTTTTGTTTCTAAATTATTTGTTTATTTAATTTTGGAAACTGATAGGAACAAATGAAATGTAGTAGGACCTAGCATAAATATTCTATTATTTGTTTAAATTTTTTGTTTGTGTATTTGTATATTCCATTTCATGGAAATATGTCTGTAAAGTTTATAATTGTAGAGGATCTGGTAAATTTTACAGCCATATTTCCAGGAAATGGAATATACAAATACATAAACAAAAAATTTAAACAAATAATATAATATTTATGCTAGGTCCTCGTACATTTCATTTGTTCCTATCAGTTTCCAAAATTAAATTAAAAACTAATTTAGAATAAAAGGCTTATTATGGTATGCAACCCTCTTAACAGCCTAATCTGGCATGGGGTTAAGAGGAAAGGGCACGTACAATGTTAGCTATCTAAATTTGATGCAATATTCCGTGATGGCGCAATTTTATTTGAATTAAGGAATAGCTCACTTCATTAATAATATACTAAACTTTACATTCAGAATTTAAAGAAATAAGATGGACCAAGATGCAACATACTTTGTCATACTTGCACGGCGGTGGCGGATCATGCAGTTTGGGTGACACATTCGGGGATTTGGGTTTAGTCACGCGTGCCTCCTTAACGGTGACACAAGCAGATGGATTCCAGACTTTCGCCTCTGAAACAACCATAACAGGCGTGTTTGGCTCGTCGCTAGGCTACGAACAAAAGCGTGCAAAGGTCACGGCATGAAAACGGGCAAAACCGCGCCAACACGAATTACTTACCTTATTTTCGGCGTTCGCATCGCTCGGCGTTATCGAATTTATGTTGACGTAATTTGCACTCTTGTTCTTCAGAGCTTCGTTTCTGGCATGTTTGGCGTGAGACTTCAGCTCTTTAGGATACGGTGTTGGGTTTCGCACCAATTTCCCCTAGAATTAACGATTTGATATAACCGCCGTTCCGGTAGCGACTTTTATTAAAAGTGAATATTTTTTTCTTGCTAACCGGCTTATCCAGTTTCTCGTCAAAAGCGAATTTAATATGCTGCCGCCGTGGCCTTTCGTTTTCCCAGTTGGAGCTGTGAAAGCTCTCGCTGCTTTTATCAGAATCTTGAAGCAAGAAGAACGAAAAATTACAACTCGGCGGTGACCGGCAAAAACGAGGCTAAACGGGCATCACTCACAGTCGTTTTGCTCGCCCGACAGCTGCGGCAAAATGTAGCATGTGAGCACTCGTTTTCCCGTGTCGATGTCGATGTCGGCTTGCAATGGAATCAGTGGTTTGTTCTGTAAAATACAACGTGATGTATCCGAAAAGGTCATTTTATATATCCTCCGATACGATAACCGTTTAAGCCCTAATCACCTGGTTTTCCGATAACCACAGAGCCTGCAGGTCCCGCAGCTTAGCTATGCTGAACGGCAAATAGCGAATTTTATTGTTGCTCAAGTTGATTATGCGTAATCGTGGGATGTGCCCGAGTTCGTCTGGAACAACCGTCAGGCGATTTCCCCTAACTGAAAGGATAGTCATGCTGGCACAACTGCCAATCTAACAGATCGAAACAATTAAAAATAACGAAATGAGTTGAGCGGTGAACATAGATTTTAAGGACCGGTTGTACCAACTGAGGTGAAAATCTAAGGTTTACTGACCTCGGGTTAAAAATACCCTTGATAAAACAACCCAGGGTTAGAGAACCCATGTTCCAACATTTAGAAAACAAAATGGCCGCCATCTAATTCTAGAATATTAACCAGAGGTTAACCCTGCCTACTCACTGGGTTAACCTTTCGTTCTATACTAGTGTAACCCAGTGTAACTTAGTGTTATAAAGCAGGTTAACCTTAGGTTATTCCTAACCTTTGTTGGTGCAACCGGCCCTACAAAATTTGAAATATTTACTTCATAAGGGAGTTCCTCCAGTAGGTTATCATCGATGATAAAAGTATGCATCTTCCGCAACAATCCTATGCTTCCCGGTAAACGCCTCAGGTCGTTCTGACTCAAAACAAACTCTTCGAGGTTCGCCAACCTAAGTTAAATAAGCGTTTCGTCATTTTCCGGCAACTGCAATCTCAACAAATCTTGCTTTCGATATAGGTTACATACTTTCCGATCGAGTTAGGTAACTTTTTAAGCTTGTTATCGTCTAGTCTCAAAATAGTCAAGTTTCTTAATTGTCCTGCAAAGAAGGTGAGCGAGCGATTAAAGTTTACCGACCGACGATCTACTACAAGGAATTGGCAAAGACTGTAAACTTACCAATGGTATCAGGAAGCGTTTCTAAATTGTTGCCCGAAAGCGTGATGTCTGTGAGATTTGTACAGTTTTGGATTTCCGTTGGAAGGCTTTCTATACGATTTTGGCTTGCATCGAGATATGATAGCCTTGTGAGATTCCCAATGGACTAAAGTAATTGAGGAGAAAATGGTAAAGTTCAGACTCCAAATAATCGAGGTAGGTTATTTTTTTAATCCTCTTGGGATAATTGCTATCTAATAATTCATTTAGCAAAAAAAAAACTTACAAAACGGAGAATTTAAGCAGCGTGAAACGCAAATGTAAAATTATTAGTAAAATTAAAGCAATACATATCAAAATATTTCGCGCCGATTTGCACTCGCGCTACGTACCGGAGGTATTGCTGAAATGCGATTGCAATCGCACCATATTTCTGAGATCTTCGGCAAATTCCCGATGACCTCGGGCTAAACGAAAATCGGAATTTTAGGAATTCTCGGTTTTAAGACGAGTTAAAAAGAAAATGGAGGAAAAAAGACGATGACTTGCCAATTCTCGGAAATCGTTTTGCCCGATGTCAAATCGCGTTAGCTCCGTTAAGCGTGCCATGGATTTAGGAAGCGTCTTGAGATGATTTTCGCGGACCTCTAAGATCCTTAACCGAGATAGTCTAAAGAATTGTTAAACGTGTTAGCTTTGTGCTAATATGGATTAACCGAATTTTAAATGTGCGTCATTGTTTTACCTTCCGAAGTTAGCTGGAAGATAGTCCACAAATGTGTCATTGAGATAGAGTTCCTCCAAGTTAATGAGTTGAGTGAAACCATCCGGTAATCTAAAAATCAGAAAATCGTTTTAAAATAGTTAATCGAAATGATTGAACAGAGGCCGAGGTGGTGTCACTCACTTTCCAAGAGGATTCACGCTGGCGTCTAAAATGCGCAAACATTTACATCCTTTGATGTTGTCTGGAATGTCCAAAATACCTAGATAGAAAAACAAAAATGCACTGGTAAATCTCGAAAGCAGGCAAACATGACGTACCAACATCTGAGGAATGTAAATAGGTATTAAATATGCCTCACCATTTTTGCAAATGTCCAATTCCTCCAGGTTAATCAGACTGGCGATTGCCGGAGGAAGTGAATGAACCTCGTTGTCGCTCAGGCCCAGCGTCCGCAATTCATGACAGTGAAACAGAGGCTGCGAGGGTTAAAAGATCTCATAAATATGACCGCACACTAAGCATGTTGGAATCGTTAAACCATCATTAATTTACTGCGAACCCTAGGAAGATCGTGAATTTGGTTGGAATCCAGATAGAGCTCCTCCAGCGTCCTTTCGAAATTGAAGATTTCGTTGGGAACGTCGGCCAGGCTGCAATGCCGGAAGTCCAGGGTTCGGACGTCCTCGGCTTTGGCCCTCAGGCAGGGACACCTCCGAATCATGGCATCCATCTTCCACGCCATCTTGATGCTATCACGTACGCTAACTAGCGGCAGGCTGCCAGGACATCAAGACAATAACCTGCAAGCAATTAAATCAGTTGTAATCTAGTGCAATTATACTTGTACAATTATGCATTGTTTTGGATTGTACCAGTCCCAATTTGATTTCCTGCCAATTGAGCAAACCTAAGTGCTATATGCTCTCCCGTAAACCTTCGGTCCCCTTAAGGGTTGACCCTGTTGTTATTCAATCGACGTAACAGCAATTAAGTTATTAGCTTGTGCTTATTACTTTTAAAGACGTTTGGCAACAAGTCCAACTTCTTCCTTACATTCTCTGCCCATTATTATTTTACAAGATTCCTACACAAGACAATCTTATGAGAAGAGCATACCCTTTCCAAAAATTAAGAATGTGCATCAACAAGAAAAATTAAGAAATTTCGTAAACTGAAATGCTGCAACATTTTAGAGCATAAAACGTTACAAACTTAGAAATTGAGATTTCAATTATATTTGTTGAAAAAGATGTGGCAGAAGCTGCTGAATACACGTATTATTCTTGGATAAATACATGTATAATAAACACAATAATTAAGCTATGATAAAAGTTAAAACGATCAATATTTTATCAATGAGATTAGAAACATCATAGAAACGGGTTCCTCAAATTGCAGGAAAATAAAGCTGTAATCTATGCAAACCGATATCAATATTCAAACCAGTTTGAATCTAATTCTAGGCGGAGATGCGTCGTTAAAATAAAATTAAAAAACTATTAATGTCGTTTAATACATGTATATAATCTATCTCCTTGTTTTCAGTCTATTTAGATAGTGGCATTAGCGAGTGGGATGTGACACCTAGAAGCATCTATCAAATCGTAAACAGCAATGATAAAAAAAAAAAAAACACGTTCAACATCATAAAATAATATTTTGTCTACAACTCAGGCCAATGCCCTAGTAATTAGGTCTATAATATACATGTATGTACGAGTCCGTTAAGTACAAATGCGGTGCTTTCAACCATTTTAAAAGAAACAAGCAAACAACAAAATGCAATCTTGGCATTTGAAATGTTTTCGCATATGTGCGAAAAGGCACATCCACGCCATGAACATGCATTTGATCACACCGTTCAATTTAAAGCCCCAACAACTCGACTGTCACAAAATGAAGTGTCAGCCAGGCCAAATTACTCGTGAGTTTCAATATTTTTGGTTACGATTCATGAAATTTGAGATTGTCTGAAGGTGTAACAGTCTTTGTGACAACATATTTGGCAAGTCCGAAGACGTCCGACAACCGGAGATAGTCCACAATCATCTGATCCCTGCATTCTGCTTACTGCAACTGTGATGAAGCTCCTCCACACAACTTGTCCAGAGGACATCTTCAGTAGGATCAACCCCAGATTCTGGTGTCACGGATGTGTTCTGTAGCCCTTGACAGCTATGCCACATTCCTTGGCAACAATTCCTTTGAACAGCAAACGTCCCTCGAAACCAGTTAACGAACGCCCACCAAATGCTGTACCTTTCATGCACCCAAGGCAGGCTGAAATGACAGACTTCTGGTACATGTAAGGATTTGGCAACTTACCGTTCTACCGAGGCATTTCAGCACCACGGTTCCTCGACCACTTCCACGTTAATATGCTTGAAAATCCTCCTTTTTGATACGAATTCCTAGAGTGGTGTCTATAGGGAGATGGACGGATGTCTAGCACCGAGCACCACAGTGCGAGGCGTGTGTGTGGAGCCACTGCCGAGTGCTAAAATGCCTGCCAAAATATCTCGCCTACTTTTAGCATGCATTTCAAGGCCAATCGAGGTGTTTCACCTTTCGGGCTCCTCGCAATGGCAACTAGGAAACCAATTAGGTTTTTTTTTTCTTAGGCAATTTTTTTTCTCCAAAATAAATTGCTATTGTGGCCGCCCACGGCCATGATACGACAGTGAGTGAAAGATGTTTGGCTGTCGAGGAAGGGGTTGCTTGCAGAAAATAAACTGCACTTTTTCCTGACTTCCATATCGTGGTAATACAGCATTTTTGTCGGACTCCTGCATTTTTCAGAGTTTTATGAAAAAAAAAAGCCCTGGAATATGACAGTGTATTTTTAATACTATTTTAAGTTCGGTTTGACTTCAAAAACTGTAGTTGATCCTTGGTAAAAATTTCCAATTTGGGAGTAGTGGAATTGTAAAGCCAGTGATTTCATATGAGATAAACTAAGTTATTTTGTATGGACTTTAGGGGAAAAAAGCAGTTTGACTGTGGTATCACCTCCAAATGGTCAAATTACAAGCAATTCATTCATGAATCCGCATTTATTTTCACGATGCAACTGCAACAATTATCCTGGAATGCACCGAGCTAAGTTTTGCATATTAAAAAAAAAATAGTTTCAAGTTATTTTTTCAAAAGAAACCCTGACAAATTAAAAAAAAAATGAGCTCGACAGGACCGAGTGAAATTAGTTATGTTTGACTTGCAAAGATAAAGTTAAATATCAACCATTAATTTCAAACGATAAGTATATTTTCGAATATGTTTGGATTGTTCAACTCCTGCCGAACCCAGTGTTTTTCTACAAAAATATGTGGGTATATAGATTAAATCTGAAAAGAGGAGAGCAAAACCAAAATAACTTGCAACTGAGTAATTACTTTTTGCAAAACTTTAGAATTTGTGACATTTTTGGGGCTCATCTTCGCAGTGTATCGCAGTGATGATCTGCATTTTATATTCTGCTGGAAACTACATTCATAAAGATTTCAATCTGCAGATTGATAAGATGTAGCTTAATTGGAATTCTGATAAGAAATGAGCATTTGTATGCTGCGCGACGTTTGCAAAAGAGTAGGGCAGAGCAAAGCCCAGATTCAGGCAGCACAGCATTGGCCTAAAATCGGGCAGGCGAAAAAACCAGTCCAGCAATGCCAATAAAAACCTCTGGAATGTCTATGCGGGTCTAGCCCAGACTGCGAGGCTTACATTCGAAGGAAAGGTAAAACCTAGTGCCAACTGTACAAAGTCGACTCGTGTCAACGCAAGACTACGAAAATGCATAGGCCTACAGATGCTTTTTTCAGATCTTTGACAATTTTTAAGCAAATACTATACATGTATTTTGAAATTATGAGTTTACCAGATATTTCTGTTGAAGCATATGCATATTAAACTGAGCATACATAACAATTATATGAACAAGACTAGTTAACAAGACATCGTGTGAAGCACAATAAATATAAATTGAATGCATGTAACAAAATTATTAAGATCGAAAAGAAACTTCTTAAAGAGCCTTGCAGTTGTAGAATAATGAAACCCATTTTTTTATTTCTTTGCTTCCAGCATAATTTCTCATTTATTTCAAGCCAAACGAATGATTTTCTGTTATTATAAGTAGCGGATCACTGATTAACTTAATGTAACTGTGAGAATTTACGATTCAATTGAGCATAACGAGCTGCAATCACTCTAGCAGATCATCTCAATTAGCTGTGCAGATATATTTCATTTCGCTCCAATCATACTTTCTGATTATTTATTTTGAAACTTTCTAATACTTTGCACGAATTTCTATTACTGCATATGCATATTTCTCTCCCAGCACTATCGTATTGCACGAACTAAAATGTGTGGCACGTCACACTTGAAATTAAGAATTACATAATAACAAACCGTATAGAAACTCGTTTCCTGAAATCGTATGAATTCATTTTTTGGGAGAAAACTCCTGCAATTGGAGCGTGGCAAAGGATGAATAAAGCAGCGGTGCAGTACAACGAGGTTACGAGTAAAACTGGAAATTCCAAGCAAGGGAAACAGAAATGTTGATCATCCCGATTTTGCAAAGTTCAGATAACAACTGCATAAACTCTACGAATCTTGAAATTTATGGACCTCCTTCGTCCAAGCTTAAACATTGTAGTTAACATCAGAAATCCATATTCTGCATACTATTTTCACAATGAAGCCACAGTTCACAAAAATAGGAACCAAGGTCATATATACATTTGAAATCTCTACTCCAGTACGTTAATCTCTACTACAGTATGTTATAGGCTATATACATGATAAATTGTGCATGTAGCCTACGCAATTCCCACTCGTTGAATTATGTAACAGAAGCTTTTTCTGCATCTCAAATATAATATTTTTAAGGATCGCATCTTAGAATTAACTGTGAAGTTGTTAGTGCAAAAGCAGGAACCATAACACTAGAAATTAATGTACTCACATTATGGTGAAGAAATTAAAACGTCAAAGTTTTCCAACATGTCTCAAACGACTCGTAACCTTCCGACCATTTTGGTATCCAAACTTTTTCGCCCGAGTCCGTACTACGCGAATAAGGCACAATTAATATCCCACGGATGTAAATAGAACACATTTATAAAACAGAAAGCGATTTTTAGCACTCAAAAATAGAAATTTTGTAGAAATTTGACACTGAAAACGACAGCACGCGGCCATGACAGCTACATGGTCAATGACACATAGGGCGCTTTAGCAAATGGATGTTGTTCAAGAACGTAAGCCGACAGCCGACAGAGTAGGGGTAATTCATGAGGTACCAGGGGCCACTCAAACATACAGGAATTAATAACTTAACCCTCATCTCATTTATTTCGAACTTTCGACAAACATTTTTAGCTATCCTACGCTAAAATAGGTTTCCTCAATTCAAAAACGTAAAAATTCTACTAAAAACAGTTTGCTGTGACGAAAAACTTTTTAATTTTAACTTATGACACACATCACTAGTTCCATATAGTTAAATGGCGCCAAATTCAAAATAAGGAACCACTACGATGGTTGTACTAGCAGAACTAGGAAGGATTTCTCTAATGTGCAACTTTCCTGTCTGTTAAGTTTTATCAAAAAAAAAATTGTCTAAAATCAGGAATTGACGAGTATGAGATGGTATAAAAGTTTATTTCGTCCCAGCTTTTCACAAACAAAGAATATCAATGTTCAAGTTTATGATCAAAGCACGAATATGGTGCGTTAATGGATAATAATCAGAAGTGGCAATTGTTAAAGCTGTTTGTATTTGGTTTTGACAATCACAAGTGCATAGAGATGAACGCCGCCTTAATTTATAATGTATGGCGTCAATTAGCGTGATTCGTCAAATTAATCCGGTGTTATTTACACATTATTGCACGTTTTAAGATTAGAGGGAACTTAAATAGATCCTCTTGTCGAGCGCAGAAGCTCAAATTCGATCGTACGAGGGTTCCGTTTTGCAACCTTTGCATAAGAAAATAATTCCATCCTGCAAAAAACGTGGTTTTATCAGATTCAAAAACTTGATTCAAATACAACATTAAATGAAAAAGGAGCTTGATGTAATTTTAAAAAACATTGAGTGGACAAAAATAAAATATTAAATTATGCAAACGGTTGACAATATAAATTTAAAATATATAATTTATAAGAATCAAACTCCAACCAGCCTGTAACAAAGACGCTTAACTTTGAATGTTTACATACCCGAACTAAGAAGGGAAAATCTATCCAGAATTCGTAATGAGGGATGATCTCGAACCCAGATGCACCCATGACGCAATGATTGTAAACCATTCCAACAATGAGATATAACATCAGGATCACGAAAAACCTGCAGGATGAATCGCATTATACATTTACGTGTTCTTGGGAAAATTTGAGAAAAACGCTCTGGAGACTTACAAGATGAGCAGAACTGAGCCCACGGAGAGCCCATCTGCAGGCGCTGCATTTGGGCAAGAGTATCGAGAAACCAAAGTCAGGACCTAGGAAAAAAAATAAGCAATTATTTTGGGCCAAATAGTTTTGCAAAGCATGTTTTTTTGAAGCGCAAACAGTTTGTACTTACAAACGATTTACTCTGCGGGATTGCTTCTTCCACAATGAGCTTTCCGTTTTCTTCGTTATTATCACATTTCAAGTATACCGTAGTTTTACTATAACAAAAGTGCGAGACAGTTAATCAAACAGAAAAACAGAAGAGCATTTTCAGTTTAAAAACAGGTGGAAGAATCGTGCAAATATGAAACATAAAAAGAAAACTACACAGAAATGCAAATCGCTTCATGCATCAACAACGAGCTAATAAGATTGCGCTTACCTAATTCCTAATATATTCCACAGGGTTGAAAATGAAGAATAAAATAAGCAATTGTTATCAGTTTAAGGGAATTAAACAATTTTCAAAGTGAAAGTTATTATTTTGGAATATTTTTCAGAATATAACAACTTCAGAAAATATCTAAAATCAATGTTATCCTAAACGTTTCATAAAATGGAACTAATCTTATTTAAAGATAAACCATGACCACCATAAAGAAAAAGAGCAGCTAAAATTGGCAACTTACATCAGTCCATCTTTAGACGTATATGCTATTGACACATTCGGCTTGGGAAAAACTCCAGTTGTAGTAAATATGTTTTCTGCGTGAATTCCCAGGTCTGTGTAATTATTTGGAATGGTATCATTATGTAAATTTTCTCCGAGACACACCTATGTGAACGAGAAAAAAAAATTAAAACGATTCGCATTTGCATTTGTGTGGCTTGCTACTTGGTGTAAAATGGCTCGATGCTTACCGCCACGCCCTCGGCCTTTCCACATTGACCGTAACTGGCCGTATTAGTCCAAAAACTTTTGCAAGGATCGTAATAGATTGTGAAGTTTGACAATTCAGTATTTTCAGTGATTGGCACGCTTTATAAAAGAGAAAACACATACTTATTAAAATTCCATAGGTATATGTATGCAAGCAATTAAGCTTTACTTCACTCCTAAGCGATGTATTTAAGGTACTGCACTTAGGAAAGCTAGCTTCACTCTAAAGAAAAGGGAGGATTCAATGATTTTCCATGAATTTTCAAGACAACATGATTAGGATGAATGGTATACTAGCACTTACATCTTTTTCTTGACCTCATGAGCCCGATTAATTAAAAAATTAAATAAATTCAATATCATAAATTAATTTTACTGGATAAATAATTTTTTTTTTAAAAAACAACTTTCCATATGGGAAAAGCAAATAACCTAAGGTATATTTTCAAATATTGACCATTTGGAGGTCATTGCAGCCACCCACTTTTTAAAGTTTTATCCTATTTAGTTACTGCATGATAACCGCGATAAGGAATGGTGTCAAAATTATCTATCAAATTGAAAAAGGGTGGATCTAGTATAAGATTTCAAAAAAATTATTAAAGAAACTTTTAAAAAGTTATTAAAATTTATAAGGAGAAGGCGCTCACTTTAACTTTTTCCCCACAAACGCAATGGAGAAGTTTACCCCTTGTAGCGCGCATCAGCAAAACTATTACAAGCTTCAAACACAGCTAGAGTATGCATCTGTTCTTACTCTCATTTTAGCCTAAGCTCTATTCAAATTTCACTAATACACAACTAAATTACATTCAATTATTTTCATAGACTACCTGAATTTTGGTGGATTTCCTATACTGAGGGGAGCCAAGTCAATGGACCAGGAAACACCAGCGTTACATTTGCAAGGGTTTTCCCTCTCGCACTGGCGGAATACTCCCGATACTATTCCAAGAAGCGAAATAATTATACTGACTATGTAAAATAATGAAAGATGTCTTAAATAAGACATTATTTACTACAAAAGATGAAGGAAATCAGGACTTTAAATTCATGTCTTCAACACACTGCTTAGCACTGAGCTCCGCACGTGATTACAAGTAGGAATGTTGATTTTTACATGTGGCGCCCTCCAGGTACAATATTAGTAAACAAACTAATATTCAGAAAAAATGCGGGAAATTTAAAAAAAGATAAAAGTTGAATTAATTTGTCCAGGGAACATTCACATATTACGTCAGCATCGAACCAGGGGAGGGGGGGGGGGGGGGGGGGGGG
>JAQGCC010001888.1:0-20861 GCA_034698905.1 Xestoiulus laeticollis | reverse complement strand
TTATTTTTGTATTATAACAAGTAGTTTTTTTAAAAGTATGTATCAAAATTTCCCTCATAGCAAAACATGCAGTTCAGTTCCCCTTAAATAACCACAGATGACCTATACATTATAGACATTTAGTCGTCAAATTATTGAATAAATACATATGTCAGGAATATTAATAAACAGTACCGAGTTTTACAATGTACATCTATGCATTCAATAATAGATTATATTCACAAGATAAGAGAAATTAAATTATAATGTGATGTCAAAACTGAGTAGGTATTATCAATAAATTAAATCTAACAAAATGATAATTTGTGTACACTGTACGTTTGATCATGATTTATGCATTGATTAAAATTTCATCAAAACAATCCTGGAATGCCTCTATTAAGAACATGCAGAATATTTTCTTAGATAATAGAGAGCGATTCACTGTATAATGTTTTACTCAATAATTTATATGCAAAGTTACAATGCAGATACGCTCGTATTTATTCAAAGTTTAAATCTTTACACCAAATCTGGGTTCCCTGATTTAGGAGCTTTGGAGCATTACCCTTTATGACGACATTAATTTTGCCAAATTATAGATTGCAGATCCCGTGTGCATTTTCGCAAATTACACTTAAAGATATAACGATTGCGTACAATTATTCTAGGGAGGAACTATTGAATTATATTTAATATACCATTTCAACCAAATTATATTCATGTTTAGACGATTTGCGACGAAAACTTGTCACCATGTTTTTTATAAACAATTTAAGTACTTAGCTTATAATTTTTCAGATACAATGTATACTAATAATGAATTACTTTTAACTAAAAATAAGCAACTTTGTTAAGCTCAATCGAAATGCTAATAATAAAGGAAAACTAACAAGGGGCACATGTTTCATTAAATTCCTATTCGGTCTTGTTTATCCCCGGATTTCCGAATTTTATTTTACTGTCCATCCTTCAAACGCCCTTCTCATAAAAGAATTTAATTTAGAAACAAAAATAGAGTTTCTGGTTTTAACGGTTTTGTCCCTTTCCGTGAAATCGACTACTGTTAAGTCTTTAATAAAATGCCTGGACAATGAAAGACGTATATACACATTGGATAACATCCCTTCTTCCCTGTTTAATGGCAGGCGATAATTCTTTATTATTCTTAGCAACTTCCCGAAATAAACGCACAGATGTAACGGAAATTAAACGTGAGATGGATTGTGGCACAAGTCCATCACATTGGTGCATCTCCATTCATGTAGCAACAACAAAAAAACTTTCTTTATTTGGTAGGCCAAATTCGTTTTTTGACATTTCCCTTCATTTCTGTCCCTGTTTTTCCCTATAGATGTACGCTTTCGTCTTCGCAATGGGGATTTCACCCTTCCTTACAGTATCGATAAAGGTTTAGAAACGTCATTTCATTGATAACGTTGGAAGATTAAAATATAGGGACATCTAATCACGTCTACTTTGTATAAAATTGGAAATATCTTTCTTCGTCGACAGCTAAAGAACGAGCTAGTAAAAGTGCATTCGATCCACTAACATCTACCTTTGACATTTCGAGCAAATTATAAATACGCTCTGTTCGCTGACGTAGTTCATACTATATAGCTCTCACTCTCTCTTTCTCTCTTGTATATATCTCCAAGTTTTTGTATAGAAAAGTGCTAACCGATACGTGGAATTAGAAAAGATTTTCTTTTGCTCATTTATACAAGATGCATAAAGATTCCTTAATGACATCAATTCGATTACTGAGAAACGTGCAAAAAAATGAGCAGCATGTGTAAGTTTAATAACACTTACTAAAAACTTCTTAAAACAACTCGAACACATTAGAGGTAATTACAAAAAATCAACTACATGTATGTGTATTTTGTCAGAATTTAGAAACAATGGGGAAAAAAACCCATATAGAGAACTAATCTCTTAAAGGCATGATAACTAATTCAGGATCTCGAAAGCACAAAAGAAAAGCTGAAGATGTGATATGGCGTCATATTGGTAAAAAAACTGGGTGTGCTCATTCTTGCAAATAATAATTTACAGATTCTGTTACTAAATTGCCATAGAATGCTAATGTTGCCTTTTCAGCGCGATTTCTATCAAAATGTCATCTTGACGTCATCATGGCAAACATATAAATAACAAAAGATCACGTTCAAGCACGGAATAATCATTTGAAAATTAGCATCCTAAAAATAAATCAAGTCAGTTTTTGTGCAAGTTTTAAAGCCACACAACGTTATCATGACATCATCAGACTTTTTCACATAGTCATGCATATGGTTCCTTGATTCATAGTTGATTATTTCGATGTTTACGATGGAAAAACATCATTCTATTCATTCAGTTTTTTAATGAATGGTTAGTACACTTTGTTGAATTTATGAACATACTTAATGCTGTATTTGTCATCCATGCAAATTATGAACATTTTTCTTTTTCCAGGCCCCACCATCACAATAGCCATCAAACCGATCCAGATTTTAATGGGCTGAAGAATGACGTCATTCCAAGCGCGTTGTACTTTTATAGTGTACACCCACGTATTATTTCTGTCATGATTACCATATTCAAAAAGGCAGGCCAACACCCTTTACAACTTACCATTCCACCAAGATTTTAAGACTGGGGATTTGTGGATGAGGTGAGGCCTTAAATTATTCTATATAAATAGTAATTAACGCTAATAATTATTGCCCTAGGCAGATTCAGTACTTGTATTCGGTATGTGGATTCATTCTGCCAAACTACACCCATATATTAAAAATTTTAATGGGCAATAATACTAATGAAGCAAATTGCATACGCGTGCTAGCAATAAACGGCATAGGTGTTAAGTTGACGTTCCAATTAAAATTAACTGACCAATAAGCGACATTTCGACTTCATACGCTATATAGCAAGCATCCTATGCATAATCCCGTCGTAAATTACCCCTTCTAAGCACCAGTTAATTGTCGAGATTACGACCTTTGATAACTAATGATTTTAACCCAACAGAGTTATCCTAAAAGCATGCATGAGACTTATAGGATTTTCACTTCGAAAACAACAACAAGCAGAATGATGTTTACATATTCATAAGTCCATCATATCCCAGGTGAGTGAATTGGATGAAAAAAAATTGCTCAGGTGGTGTAAGTGAATAGAATGCCTTTCATTCATCACCAGTTGAAGCTGGGACACCACCAATAAATAAATTACGCTGACTGTGGACAACCTTTAATAATGAATACTCCAGTATAGAAACACAAATAGAACAAATTAAGGCAAATCATGTAACATGAAAATAATTGTTGTACATGTGCTAAGAGTGCACATATGTACTAAGCTTAAATTCTAGAATCATAACAGCTAGGCATCTGGTAATTAAAGTGCAAGTCCTTCATTTATACATGCGTATATCTCTCTCTAAAATCTATTTGTAAGTGAATATTTAGAGATAATATTTTTTAATGTGTTCTATCCTTAAAATATAATTGACTCGCCGAGTAATATTAAACGGTATACGCTTAGTTAATTATAAAGCTTTGTCTAGTTTTATGCAGTTATTCACACTTTCTCATATGCAAGTATAGACGATAAATAATATATTACTTTTGATCTTATTACTATTGATCCATCACGAGATATCCGTTGAGAATTGAAGGGAATAGCTATTAGCGCCTTCTCCATCTTAATTTTTCATGTGCATTACTTTTGCAACAGACTTTACTGTACCTTATATCTATAGCTATATCAACCTATTCATGAGTAGTGGTATAAATGCAATTTATAAGTTTTGGTATAAAACTTACATGTAAGCTTACACGCATTTCGTAAAACCTCTTGGGAATCTATACCTTGCTAAAATACAAGTGGATTCTACATACGCTCGTATATGGCTATGGATTGCGATTCATGTGTATATGCTACTTGAAAAAAGTTTTCAAAAGTTTAAGAAAATGCTGACCCCGTCATATAAGTGAAAGAGATTACATTACCTAGAAACGCTCTCTTAAAAAAATAGCACGTCCCATGACATAATACCCGAAAGACGTTGCAAAGAAACTAGAATTATACGTGATTATATTTGTATGGGCCAACGCCCTTGCTGCTTGCAACTAAATGGACTGCAATTATTTCGCAAATGCTCAAGGGAAATTAAAAGCGATTTCAGAGTATTTACGCTTATAAGGTTTATATATTCCATTTCCAGCACATTAATGCATTAGCATTTTATTACAACGGAACCAACGTTAAAATAATAACCATTAGACGTATACATTGTACATGAAATCAACTGGACAAATAAACCAAAGAGTGCATGTACCAGTATGTGTGTGTAAGGTTGTTGCATGCTTGAAATCCACAGGCATTTCAGTATTGTCAAGTGGCTTAACATTCACTAACATTGGGTGTACATGTAATTTAATTACATGTACACGGTTTGATATTTTAATCTATAAAGTTTATATGAATTTAAACTGCGCAAAAACAGAATATTTTTTCCTGTTCCAGAAAGAATAAAGTCCACGTTTATAAGCTGTCGTAATGGCTTACGTTCATATAAGCTTAAGCCAATTGTTAGAAATGAGAAATCTCTCCATTTATGCCTGCCTTTTCCCAGGAGCCAATCAATAATGATCTCAGATGTCGGCGACATGGAAACAATCGTTTTTAATAAAAAACAACGTGGGGATACCACTAGCTCTGCAATCAATGCTTCTTTCAAGACAACGAATAGACATACATGTAAGCTGTTGCAATAGCCAACGTGACGTCCTTGAAATGTCGTTTCATTTTATTCCATTATTTCCAATGATGGAATATGAAATATGCAGAACTTTCCATCTACAACATATCAGTGTTGACAAAATTCAATGTTACTATCTTTAAAAATGCATGATAGCCAATTATAATGCAAGGAATTCTATATTATGTAAACCACTCATATATGTATATGATCCCATAGTGCATTTCCTAAGTATTGAAAAATGTAAAATAATAGAAAAGTAACAATGGTCAATAAGCACGTGATATAATCAATAAGCTCGTACAAAACACGTCAATTTTATTGTTTACAGACAGTTTGACACCCTGTAATCTTAGATTTTGATTTTGCAACCTGTTGCATGCCCCGGGTCAAAAAAACACTAAGATACTGTACGTGTATGTGTTCATTGATTTATTTAAATGAAGTGGTCCTTCTAAATGCCTACTCTATACAAACGGTAACACATGGCAAATTTCGACCTCATTAAAAGAGAGGTTTTAATGAACAATTTGGCAGTCCATTAAATTTGTGAAACTATGCTATACATAGCAAACAACGGGAATACATGTAATGTAGGCATACAAAGCAAAGCAATCAAAATGCAAACAATGAACACTATGTTCAACTGCTCGTCGTTGTAGGAATTTGTGAAATATCCATTTTAGTCACATTATGTGCTCAAAAGTATGAAATTTGAAGTAATATGTTCGGTGAGAAAATTTAGCAAGCAATTTCTGCATTTAATGACGCTTTTATGAGTGCTAATTATTTAAGCCTTTTTCTCCCCTAATGCAATTTGAGCTGGATATAACAATCGTGGTCTCAACATATCAAAATCGCGCAATAGTAAGCTCTTCATACGAGGCAATGAAATTTGAATTCGATGAAGCTTTTATCAAAATATGCATTTACCTGTATACCGAAACTTAGACATGTATTTTAAAATATTGAGGAATCATGAATGTTTTAATAGTAGGCCTATATGCATCATGATTTTCAAATGCATCTAATGTTTTTAAAGTTCATAAGTATAGGCTACATGCTTTGGGTCATTCGCAATGATTTAATTCTGCATGTTCCCTATAAGTATACATAGGCGTCTTTTCTTTAGGTACCGCACGCTACCACTCGCCTTTTCGTTTCTGCTTGTGACGTCACGGGTAGCGTGGTAGCAGCAAACACGCTACCACGGTCCGGAGGTGTCCTGCGTGTTTGTGGTTGTGTGACGTCACGCGTGCTACCACGAGCTAACGCGGGTACCTAAAGAAAAGACGCCTCATGTAAGTAAATAACGCTCTCTGTGCAGGTATTATAGGTTTAGTCAGTCTCTTCCTCGATCAAGCGCATAGAGAAATATAACGACAATATTTGCAACCAATAAACTGGTGACATTTAAAGATGACTACAAATATTTAAATATTGCATATTTTTGTTCATTACTTACGTTATGTGTGCCTCGAGATATACTTGGTATTTGGTATTCCTTTGCTGGTACAAACTAGAGTATTACTTTAGAGTTTAAAAATAGGCGAGCCAATTTCAACATATTACATATCATGTGAAACTGAAATTGAATGCAATTTTGGATGTTGGATAGTTCTCAAGAATATACATTTGTATATACAGCTCTTTTTGCAATAAATAAAAATGGAACCAATTTAAACAAATGTATGCATAACAATGGTTGTCAGAAATACAAAATTAAAACGAATGTAGTGTATATAGTTTTCATAAATTTAAGTCCTTCGCGACCATTCTGAAAAAGTAGCATATTTTTCATTCCAACTTTTTTCATGGAGGTAACATGTAATCATAACAAATCATAATAGTTCTTTTATTTTTTTTACTCAATTTGACAAATAATGCAATAATTTAATAAATTATAACCATATATTCTCCCATATTTTACTCGTAGAAACATTTTTACTATAATCCTTCATGTTTCAATTTTGCTGTCAACTTGTTATAAAATTAAAATTTACAATCTGTCATTTTAAGAAACAACAGCTCAGTATATATATACACGTAGCATATTGTTGACAAGTTGAATTGGCTCATAAATTCCATGTGAGCCTATGAAAATATTTAAGCTTATAATCTATTTTCTCTCGGTTATTTTCATTTTAAGAAATCAAAAATTCAATAATATTAATGTTTAAATTTTGTATTTTAATTCGGATACATGTACCCTGAATTTATACTTTTCCACTTAATTTTAATATTGTTCTACCAGACTTTACTCTAGCTGTTATCTAGTGTGCTTTCCGTTTTAATAAGGAAAGCCTTTTGCCACATGAACTTACAACCGGTTTTAAAAGGCAAATTTTCACTTGCAATTATAACAAAAGTCATTAAGACAATGAAGAAAAACTTGCTCTGTAATCGAGATGACGTCGTCGCCTCATTATTATGCTGAACCTTTAATTGGCTTAGTAACCACTTTATCATTTTCGTTATTTTCTTTATTTTTAGCAATCTAATTAGAATATCTCATTCTTGAGATTTATATCAGGACACGATCTCAACGTGTTTATTAAGGAGAGCTAAAATTTAATGAGGCCTGCTAGCAATTAGCTTTCTTATTGCACAAACAGCCTTTTCCCAGTGATATTTTATAAAAAAAAAATAATGGAAGTAATATGTAATATGCCGACAATATATTAACATTAAAACACACTATATATATACATTTAA
This sequence comes from Xestoiulus laeticollis, assembly GCA_034698905.1. Lineage (NCBI taxonomy): Eukaryota > Metazoa > Arthropoda > Diplopoda > Julida > Julidae > Xestoiulus > Xestoiulus laeticollis. The sequence continues at coordinate 13,414 of JAQGCC010001888.1, read as the reverse complement.
TTTGTACAGGGAAATACTCATTGGTGATTTGGTGATATAACAATTGTTGAGGTTATATAGATAACATTTCGTAACATTAACGATATGAACTTTCTGTAGGATAGTATATGTAAATAAGCAGATATAATGGCAATTTATTGTCTCGCGTGCAATTTATTTTTTCGCCATGTTCATTTATATAGAGCGAAAATCATATCTCACAACAATAAATTATTAATCATAAAAATAAACTTGCTTATTTGCTGGATGGAATATTTTGATAGCTTACCTTCAAATTGGCTTCTGTGTTGATTCAAGTTGGAATATCAGCAAATTATGGCACACAAGGATGGAATTTTAAAACAGATATTCTCATATCTTTCAGGCCAAAATATTAAATGCAATTAGGTGTAATTACATCTCAAAATGCAGTTTTCACACCTGCAAATTGAGAGAAAAACATAATCAAACGAAGCTCATAAAAATAATACACGATTATTATAATCAGAAAGTTATAAAATTTCCCCGCTATTAAAAATTCATTACAGTTTGTTTAAGTTATATATACAGGCACAATTTAGATCAAAATTCTAAAGAATAAAAAATGTAGAATTTTAAATCGATATCGAGTAGACCATACATGCCAATAGCATAGACTTTTTTTCACTCAATCTGGTGCATGAAACAAGAGTGGTATATATATACAATAGGAAAAAGGAAAAAAAAGTCTTAATCAATTTTTATATAAAACGTCAAACTTCAAAAACTAAAAAAACCTTGAAGATGAAGCGAAACCCCAATATATACCGGTATATAGAACATTTTTTTGAGCTTGAGTGTTGTCACACATTCCCTTGTCAAAACCACACGGTATAATAAAATAGAAAATTGCGGCTGGGTGATAGTAAAGTACACATCTTTCCAAAAGCATGTCGGTTGAAATTTCTTTATAATTCCAACATAGTTCAAAATCAATTTACGCAGGGCTTCTATAGACTTCTATATGGTATCTAAAAAGAAAACCATAACTTATAAATTACGTGTTCAGTTCTTTTATTATAAAGCTGGCTTTAATGCTCAAAACGAGAATGTCGAAATTTAGTGTGCAGCTTTATTAAATCTCATTATGAATTGTCCAGATTGTTTCAACGATATCTCCTTATAAAATCCTCCAATGTGCAATGAATTCTTAATGAGATAAGAAAGAAAGTTTGAAAATTATAACGTATTAGAAAAATATAGACTATGAGATTTGAAAACGGTCTGCAAACATTATATGCAGAATCTCACTAACTTTTAGTAATCAAGCATTCATTAGTGCCATTACATTCATACATTTACGTTATATATATAACTTTCTTGAAATCAGGATTGTTTATCAAAATACTGTACGAAAAATCAATAAAAAGTAAAACATGTACAGGTATAAATCTCATTGTCACGTATTCTTGTATTTTTAAAACAAATGTAATAGCATTGATAATTAAATTGTCATTGTTTTCGTATGAGAGATGGCTTTCTGTATAATTGAGAAGTTTTTCACGCAACACATCTTATTAAATTATGTATTCCAAGCCGCTTGAGATTTCTCACATAAATAAAGCATGCACTTTATTATTTTTCGCCAGTTTTTTTTTCTCTACAATTTTATATTTCTCATTACGCTGTTCATACACGGTTGGGGTCTTTGTGAGTTAGAGATTGCTAAATATAATGGCAAATACTCCTTCCGGGATATACAGTGCAATTACATGTACAGAAAGCTAATGAAGCACACTCATTTCAATAGCAAAACAAGGTTAACACAATATTTTACTTGAAGAATTACGAACGTAAAGCCTACTTAAAAAGCTGAAAGAAATGCATAATTAATAAAATCTTATTGCAGAATCGATAAACTAATAGTGCATTTATAAATATCCCAGCATGCGCAAACACGATAATATCAAAAACATCTTTTAAAAATCGATTCACTTATTATAGCCACTATATAGGATGAAATTATCCTTTATATAGTAGTTGGTCGTACCTGTATAAACACATTATATATAGTAATTTCATACATACATATCAGCCATTACCCTTTACATATAGCCATGTAAGTCTATGCATGTAGGTACATGTATACCCATATATGGTGCTTTGAATTGCTTTCCACCCGGGGCATCAAGGATTGTTTTGTGAAGGCTCATTATAAAGAAATGCAAAATAATATAGGATATATCTTTTATTCTTTTATCCAGTAAGACAGGGTAAGAATAATATGTTGCCGTCTTTATTTAGTCGTCTCTAAACAAACGACTTCTTGAATCTAGCCTGTCAACACCGAAGGTGCTTTTGAAATGAGAAATGAATCCTGCATAGATGTTTTATATGCAAGTGGAATAAATTGTTGCGATGTACAAATGTACTGCATCATTTGTATACTGTATATATATGCTACATTTACCTCATAGAGCGACTTGACGACTGGCATACCGTGCCATAAATATTAGATGCGTTTTTTCATCTTCGTTATACCGGTAGATTTTGGTGGAAATTCATTATTGTTTTCATTCATAAGGTGTGAGGTGATAATACAAAGTCCGCCAATTTATATACATGTAGAGTATATTAAAGTTTAAAAAATGGATACAAGAAACAGTAGGTATTGCATGCATGGTTTGCAAAATAACGGTACTGCTTACATGCAATTGGTATAACAAGCTTGCATGCGTTAGGGTCCTTTACAAATATAATAAGGGAACATCCATTAAAGACGTCTTCGATTTTTTGACTTTTCCTCCCCCCCTCCCCCCCTAGGTCTGCCAACGTCTGTGTTTTACGTCCCGAAATGTCTGATTTGTCAGACCCCCCCCCCCCCTTAATCGCAGACGTCTTTTATGGATGGTCCCTAAGTTGCTTGTTTGTGCAATTTTATGCGAAGATGCTTTGAAAATACATGATACCATGACATCGTCACTGGGACAAAATACCTTTTAGGTAATGGCATGGATGACATTAGATACGAACATTTGAGCACATGTTCTAAAAGGACGAAACAAAGCGTGAAAAACTAGGGGGAAATGGCTGAATCTGACAAGCACATCTCGATGGTTAAATGTCAGGGGTCATCACAGCGAAAAATACAAGGCACTGTTCGAGATGACATGGGTGGCGCAATCTTTAGCACGTATGTCACATGTTTACGCCCAAGGGCCACATTGTGAAGCGCATATCGCCGTTTCCTTCATTTTACAGCATAAAAGGGACGTGATTCTAGATAAAAATAGTTCGGGTGCCTAAAAAAAGGCAGCCGGGAATAAGGACTTCTTCCGTCTGCATTTTGTTTAACGAAAAGTATTGATTTGAAAGTTTCAACACTGATTTTCACATTATTTCATGAATTCCACTGGGTAAATACATATAGTCAATGCTCACGTGCATGGAGACTAGTTTTATAGGAAAAATTCACAAACTTCCTCGACTTGTCTGAAATGGGTCGATTGACGTTACTATCAAAACTCCTATGCATGTACCTAATTTCTTAAAAAGCCACTCTTATGCACGCATTTATCGTATACCTCTTCCATTTCTATATACGGTACAGTAAACGCATGTACAATATATGCGCACTTGCACGAAACCAAGTTTAAGTTTAGAATGCTGACGTCATTGGTCTCTATGGAAACTATCATTCATTTCTTCAGTTAATCTTGAGCCGCACTTTTAGATATCCTTCGCTCATGTGTGACATCACTACTATGATGAAACCCATGCACTTTCTCCATAATATGTTTCTGTAGTAAAATCAACATTTTCAATATGTGACACATTATCTAGACGTTTTGATGAATACGATCACCTTATATCCAGTACAATATATTTGTCTAAGTAAGTAAAGTGTCATCCAGTAAAAAAAAACTGATTTAAGTATTAGACATCATCATAAGATTTAGCACCACCAGCTCAAATATAATGACTCGGCAATTTCTTTCACAATTTTTATGCTAGGCCTATGTTAGATAAACATGAATTTAACATGGAATCAAATTATAGCGTAACGTTCCATTAAAATTAATAGGCGGCAAAATGAAAAATGATAAAACCGGCATTAAATCTCTGTTCCACAAGGGACATAGATAAAAGAAATTTAAAGAAGCCTTTACTCGAAAGACTTCAAATTCGAAAAAAACACTTATAAAAATGATGAGATCAAATTTGCGATGAACGATTGAAAATACAATGTTTTACTCATGAAGTGGAAACTTGAAATTGAAAGGGCATTTGGTCTCAAGTGTACCATTTATAGCAGAATGGCAGATATACAAACTCCATAGAGTAATTTGGAAACAAAAAGCTAGTAATAAGCGAAACTAAATGAAATTGAATTATTCATTTTAAAGGTTACACTACAATTGTACACCAATATTGGGCAATAATTGAATACCAATGTACAATGTAATCAAAATGTATGTGTCCAATGCACTCGATTACAAATACTCACAATGGGTGATTACAAACTTCTTTTAATATTAACGTAATCTTAAATTATGTGTACCATTGTAATGGGCTTCAGACACTTAGGCCTACATGTATAGATATTTAAAAAATATTATCACTATCAACAGAAGAAATAGAACCTACAAAAGTAGGCACAAACATAATAAGCCATGACTTTTTTTCATTTTAGAGAAATGCCATCAATATTAACTTTTTATTTTGTCATGCTAGTAATAAAACTTGTATAGTTTTAAATGAATAAAATTCCCTAAAGAATACGATTCCATTCCATTGTAATTTACTCGTAATCAGTATAGGCTAGTCACAATCATTTGCATAAGTCTGATCATGATACTAGCCATACTCACTTTATCTGATTACGAATTACATGCACTTTTCTTACTTGTACATGTAATCTTTAAAAAGCCTAATTAAAAAAAAATGTCCAAAGCTTACCTACATGTATTACCATTTCTGAATTAGTTTCATATCTGTTTTCGCTGAAATTAATCTGGACAAATGATTGCATTTACACCAAAATTATAGTTGTCTTACCCCAATATAGTTGTATACTATATAGAATATTTCAGAATAGTGGCAGTGATGTACATGTATATATTCTGATATAGCACTATAGGCGAGGTCTACCCTGAAATAGGCAATCTCGGATTGCCTCGCGTTATGCGTGATTGCCCTATTTCGTGCTGCGGTTAACATTGTTCGGTTCACATATATGCACATTTTCGGACAAAAAAGAAACACTCGCACTCACCCCTATATTGTCGACATAGACCTGCATACTTTAGTGACTAAATAATTGAACACGATGCATTCGTGCAATTTCAATGAAGACGCTAAACTGTAAACATAGTCGGCAACAAGAGGCGCACGTCTCGTAACACGGTTATGGCGTGCGTGAATTCAATTTAAGATCCGCTTTTGAAACAGATGTCAAATGGAAAGGTGGCCTTTCAATGCTCGCCTAATAATACATTTTGGTTTTGATGCATAGCTACCTACGCACGGAAAAATGTCGCGTTCGAACGAGCAACCAGCTTTTTAAAAGCATTTTACATGCCGACAAATAGGCGTGCCCCAACTTGCCCTAGCCTTTACAAACTGGGACTTACCTATTCATTAATTTTGGGCATACGTTTTGTGAAATACTGCGAAGTGCATGCACTTTTCTAGATAAGCCAATTCCTAAACGTGATTTATCCCATCGAATGACCCAAGAGCCCAAAATGATGTTGTTTGGGATAGTTGTGTATTTTTCGTATGTTTACAGGGGCGATACGTGATTGCCTCAATGTTTGCTGTGATGGCATTTTAGGCTTTAAGTACAGCATCGATTCGATGCACGTACTGTTTGTTAAGATAGCACTAAGTTTCCCTTTAAACCCAAAAGTTTCACACAAAGAAATACATATTCCATTTATATATAAAGACTGAACATGCATGTGCATGGCTGCATGACTAAGCCCCAGGTCACACTAGGCTGTTTCCGCGCGTTTGGCTAGGCTCAAACAAGGCTTTTAATTAAAAATGAATTTTCGCACGAGATATTAATGTGCAAATTTTATAATTCTAGAATTTAAATTCAATTCCATGCCCTGTTTGAGGCTAGTCAAACGCGCGGAAACAGCCTAGTGTGGCCTGGGGCAAAATTTAAGAAAACACACCTGGTGTACATAATGTATAATTAATGATAAAATGTGCAAGGAATTAACATTGTAACTTTAAGGCAAAATAGAGCTGCTTTTAGGCATGCATTTGGTAGTTTGAATATTATTTCAATACATTTGCCTTTTTCATTGAATTAATAAGCTCGTATAGAGGTTGAAATATAATTTTAAAATAAATTAGGCAATTCAAATGTCTGGAATAATGGCAATGAATCCGAAAAGAATCATGCTTTCTACTGGTGCCTATACCCATTTAATACAAGATTTCAAGGATTTAACGTTCTGTCAATCAATTTGCATATTCCAGATCCAGTAACGAATCTGAAATGTTCACTGTCAAATTTCATTCCGTATTGGAATTCCCAAGGCGTTATGTGATTCATTGTCAAACAGAAAACTATAGAGATATAACACACATGATTCGTTAATTCCATCCTAGTACAAGTATTGTGAAATCAAGCTTCGAAATACCCCTATACAAATTTTCAATTATATTTCTCTGCGATAGAAATGCTTTCCAAAACAACCAGCGAAGTGTAAGAAAAATGATGCCAGAAAGCCCATAAGCCTCAACTGCTATACTCACGTGTTATATTGAGAATCCCTATATTCCCTTGAACGCCGGATGTGTCTCTTGGACATCCTCTGACAGCTCAATGCTCGGTGACAGCTAAGATTGGACAGTCATTGATGGAGTGGACAAGAGCAGGGACAATTTCAAATCGCAATAACCTAATGGACAACACCAAGTTCGCGAACTTGCCAATAGCATATGCTCTATAATAGCTATTTTATGTCTCCTGAACAGCATCAGTATAGTTCGTAATTGGCTCAATCCAAGGATAAAGTAACACCAGGGAGAAGGTTAACACATTGTGAAAGTATGTTAAAGTGCTAGTCATGACCTAAGTCAATGTACCGATTGAATGCACCAGAAAATAAAAATTCCTTTCCATAGTGTGTAACTATAGTCAATAAAAAAATTACGTTTTAATTACCATGCGATTAAGAGCAATCCTACAAGATTGTATAAATAGAAGCACCTAAATTAAGACTGCTCAGAAAAACAGATTTACTATCTGGGGTAATCTTGCTAGCCGTTGTTATGGCATTTATCAAATTTCCACTCTTTACACTCATTTCAATTTCAACTTGGCCAAGGCCCATGTCATAAATTGAATACGAAATTCCTAAGGTGTCCACGACGGCTCAACTAATTGGAATCGCAAAGAGTAATTTAAAAGATAACTTTCATAGCATTCATCGGAAATAGATGGTGGTTTTAGCGAGCGTGAAAATGGGATTAAATTTAGTGTGAAATGGAAGAATTTCACTGAAACAAGATTAGCGCTTACATGTATGTGTACTTTTATAAGTCGGGAAATGGGCACTGAAGTGTAAAGCTAGAAGGATGGATAAAAAGGCAATCCACACCAAAGCCGAATGCATTAGGTTTGACTGTGAGGAACTTTTATATAATTTATTTGATCGAGAATTAAAGCTGGATTAAACCGAGTCAATATTTTTCTGGTTGCTCGCCGATGGTGGTCTCCTATAAGTAGCCTAGCTAGTCTTAATTCAACTGTCGATAAGAATTACTTTTAAATGGGGCAAAAAGGCCACGCACAAACATTAATTATACAATCCAGAGATTGCTGCCATTTGTTAAAACATAAACATGTCAGAAAATATATACATGTACATGTATAGTAAATGGACACCTCAAGAAAAAGTTACCTTTGTTTGAAATTTTAACAGCTGTGTTTCTATCCATAAATCAAGCATTTGATAGAAATGTATGAAAATCAATAAATAGATTTTAGAATGTGTGTTGTATAACAAGTAACACGTTTTTTCCAGAGTCATCAAGCGGTAGTTTTTTACTAAGCTTTTTTAGTTCTTGAAATAAATCCCTATTGAGCAAATATATTAGGCTACTGTATTGCATCTAATTGCTCTCATATAAATATAGAGCACATTTATTTAGAATTTCACAAAAATGTTTGTCCAGTTTCTAAGCTAGATCGAAATTTTGGAACAAGGAACGTTAAGATGTGTATGATCATCTGAAAAAGTGAAGTGCAAATTTATGTCATTGACATTCTGAACGTTTTTTATGCTTATGATAAAGTTGAATTTCCGAAAAGACAATAGGAAGCTAAGTGCCCTATATAATAAATAAGGGATCGTCGGTTTGAAGACAGGAGCCAGAATCGCATTATTTGCAGGCCTGTCATGACATAATTAATGGATGATCTCATGTGCAAATAAAACAAAAAAAAGAGCAAATAGTTTATCGTAAATGTGATTCCTCAATGTGATATTACTCGTTCATATTCGTAACGAAAAATAAAGGGTAAAATCAAAGAAATGCACAGGGTACATGTACTAATTTCTGGCTAAAGATTCCTTATATTAATAGATTTTATTGGACAAATCGATTAATTTTTACGCGTTTCTGATGTATTTAATCCATATGCAGGTATGTATTAATTAAAACATCCATTCTATACAAGCTAGAAAAAAGTGCAAATACGAAAAAACAATTTCGTTTTCAAGCACGTAGGCCTACATGTATATCTACACAAAATCGTGTCTGAGCAAAAATGAAAGCAATTTTTAGTTCCCCATATAAAAATAAACACACGGAAACCCTTTTTAGATAAAGTAAAGAATTTTATAAGGACCTCGATGTTGACATTTTCAAAGTGAAGTTAGAGTACATGTACAGATTTTTTAAATTAGTTGGCGATGGCAGCGATAAAAATCAGTACACGTATAGTGTACATGTACTTGAGTAGTATCTTTAAACACGTTTCATCTACAATTAGACTTGTATAACCTTAAGGATCACTCACCATTATCTTTTTATTCAAATTATCATCTTATTTATCACCAAATCGGAAACGCTGTAATAATTAAAACTTCTTATCGAGCTTCGAGGAAAAAAAATTCATTAATTAATGTGTATATCAGTAGGCCAAGACAATAGGTGACCCCTTGTGAATGAAACACGTTTCTAAATTATTGATTTTGCATCTGAGCATAGCCCTAATTGTTCATTATTGACGAATATACCAAAACACTATCAGCAAATAGGTTTTCCAATAAGAAACGAGGACTTTTATCTTAATTGCAATCTTATTTTCCCGCACTCCATCAGCCAAATACCACATTGAGTGCATCTAAATGGAGTGCTGGTATTGCCGAATTTTGATCGATCGAGCGAAGTTAAGAAACAGTAGGGCCTACTGGAAATATACATTTATATACAGGTATAATGGCTAATGAGAGAGTAGGATGTACATGTACATTAGTTGATAAAAACAAGCTTTCAATCTCTATTTCCTCACCAATATTGAAGGAATTCTTGCAGATCACATTTAAATTAAAACCTTAAGTAGGCTAATTTGCTTGTAAAGGCATTTAATAATAATTTAATAATTAATGCTCATAAAAAAAGGATGTAATTTAATGACGATTCCCCCCCTAAATACTTGGCCCATACCAGTTCTCGTCAATTCCTATTTTTGGAAATTAATTTAAAGGTACTGGCTACATGTTCATGTCGTTCATCACTGCAAATAACATATTGCAATGAACTTTTATTACGTACTTCCATGGCTAAAGATTCTTATAATAATTTATAAATAATGATAAGGCAGTACATGTACATGCAGTGTACTTATACATTAATTTAACAACTCGGGGCTGCGGATAAATTATATTTTTACATACAATTAATGTACATGCAGCTGACATGTGAAGTACGTGTACATGTAATGTTTATCTACGATATAATGTAATCATGCAGGTGTGAATTCTTTTTCAAGGTCACACTAACTTACCTTGAATTTTTTGGCGAAATTATTTCAGTTGTAAATTGTTTGTTAGTAAACTTTGTTTACACCATCCCGTACTTATTTTGGTTCACACGCGCTACAAATTTAACACTCCTATAAAAATTGTGATCCATTCACTTGCGAATTTTAATGAATTCACCGTTCGAAAGCGTGCTTTAATTTCTGAGCATGCGCAGTAAAAAATTGACGTTTGCAGCTTTTAACATACGGCGCTTTATAGAACAGCTGTTTATATAAACTACTGTATTTACAATTTATTATATAATCACGATATAATAAATTATTAATATATGATTTTATAATATTGTTTAAGAGGGTTGCATACCAGAATAAGCCTTTTTTCTAAATTATTTTTTTATTTAATTCTAAAAACTGACAGAAACAAATGGAATGTACCAGGACCTAGTATAAATATTATATGTTTAAATTTTTTGTTTATGCATATGTACATGTATATTCCATTTCATGAAAATATGTAAAGTTTATAATTGCAGAGGGTCTGGTAAACTTTACGGACATATTTCCATGAGATGTAATAATCATATACATAAACAAAAAAAATTAAAGAAATATACATGTAGAATATTTATGCTAGGTCCTCGTACATTACATTTATTCTACGTTTCCAAAATTAAAAAAAAAAATAATTTAGAAAAAAAGGCTTATTCTGGTATGCAATCCTCTTAAACCAGAGAAATAACGTGCAAGCCACTTACCAATTTCATTTCTTCCTGAAACTTACTTTTCACCAGCCACTATAAAAATGCTTTGATTATCAAAATTTATTGGTGCCTGCATAGCCTAATATTTGGCAGAGATATATTAAAAATACATGTAGCTTGACACTTGTAAATTTCATTTACTATTACAAATAATGTAGCAGTCCAGTTTCTATCCCACCGATTTTTTGTGTTACCGCATATGCAATCCTCCAAACGAAGCAACATTTTTACGAATCACACAACGATACCGTATGGCACCAACACTGTGCCTTACTATTAAATTAAGGACATGTACATGCTATATGCGTTCCAAATCAAGAATGAAGTCAAAAAACACAAAACTTCGCACAAAATGTTTGAATAATCTTCACAATCTGAAACAAATTTTACTTTTTAACGAATTGCTCAAATAGGTGCCGGTACCAGCATTTCCAATCTTATATAGGCCAAAACTAACATAAACACTAACCTAGGCATTTATCTATCTCAAATTTCATTTGTTTGAATGTTAATACGCAAAAAGCATTATATATACTAAAAATTATTTTGTTCAATAGTTTCATCGTACCTGTTTTCTTAATTTATTCAACTCACTTGTAAACAAATTAATCTTTTAAACAAAATTTATTGAATGACATTAAAAATCATTAAACCATAGTGAATAGTTTTTATTCGAAGCCACTGAAAAATGAAAAACAAGACAATGATTAATATATATGAAAGTGATGAAAAACAGAAAACCCCTTTTGGTTATGAGTAAAGCATAAAACACACCAATTAGCTGTTGCCACATCCCAATTGGAATCCAGTACGAACGGACCTTCAACAACTGATTTGTCTTTCGTAACAACAGCGATTTTATACTGCAAAAATTTTGAAAAAGCATCATTAATTTTTCTTTCTATTGCTAAATTAAAAATCCCATTTTATTTTATTTTATCATACCTTATGGTACGCTCTAGCATCACGATAGTAGAGAATTCTCAAACAATCGGTCAACAACTTTTTAGCTTCAATCTCAGTTAAAAGTGGTTTCTTCTCAAGAGCATCTCTCAACATTGGCTAGATCAGAATACAAAAAAGTTGGATAAGTATAAATGCATATAAAACAACCACCCGAAATGTTTGTTTTGTAATTTTAGCATACCAATGCAATATAACCACCATATCCCGTGGCAATGTGCTTGTCTTGAAAGGCAGTTCCGATTTTGTCGACAAATCCCAAATACCTAAAGTAATTTTATTTACTGAAGGCTGGACAATTTTTTTATAACAAATCAAAGATGTCAATTAACTCACGGTTCGCCATCTTGAATTCCTCCCACAACGTAGGTGTTCCAAAGAGGATCAAATTTCGATCGCCTAAAACAGGTTTGTGAATAAGCTATTTAGTTCAAGAATGCTATAATGGACAAATAGAACTTTTGAATCACCTGTTGTACAGCACACGAGTCAACCAACAGTGAAGAGATTTGGGCTTGAGGTTGAAACCATCGTCAGCACATTCTTCTTCAATTCTGAAAGGATTCATTGAATTCAATAAAAAGCCATTGTTGATTGGATTTTAACCATAATTGATAAAAGTTTAAAAACTTACACTTTCTCTTCAATGATTTCTCTAAGAAATTGAAAATCAGCATAATCGCCACCAGCTCCGAGTATGGTATTTCCATTCACCTTCATAACACGATCACATTCTCTGTATCTTGCCAAAGAGCCATACGATCCAAGGGTATCGGCGGCAATTGCTACTCCGCCATCAAATACAATACCGAGAACAGATGTACCAGTGGTGATTGGAGTGCTAATATCAGAAAAAAATTGTATGGTTATTTATGATTCACAATATTTTTTTACAGCTTTTTGCTCGATCCTGTCGGGATTAGAACCAATAGCCTCCAAATCCCTGGTCGAACACCTTACCTTCTGTGTTACTGCATTTGACTTAAATTGAGTATGTTAGCATAAGGAGAGGTCATAGATAGATGTCATTTTGAGTTTGATCAAAATCGCTACTGAAACTACGTATATGCGTGCCATGAAAGTTGGGCTGTTTAATCGATGGTTGCAGGGTAAAATCCGTCCAGAAAAGTGCATTTTCTAAATATTTATAAAGTTATAAAATTGGATAACATCTGCCGGGTTTTCACAGAAATAAAACTGTAAGCTATTTGACTTAAATTTCCATGATAAAACGCTTGATTTTTACAAATTGCTAGTCCAGGTTTATTCAATTTCCATATTAATTACAGGATTTGCAGATCTGGGGAAATTCTGCCAGATGTAGAATTGGCCAAATTGAATACTGCGCATATGAAATCGAAATTATATTTCCATCGACTTTTTCATCTCAACAACACGAATACTGCTGATTCATTTCTCATGTCAACATGACCGACGAGATTCACAATGTATTTATATATTGTTGAAAGGATTATACTTACTGAGTTCGGGTTGAAAATTTATTGTTGGACGAAACGAAATTAGGAAAGTCTTGAGCGGGAACTGAATTTTGCACAGTTTCACACAAAGGCCTACCAAACATTTCAACTTTAGCGAACGCCATGATGATTTCGAACAGTCAATATGTAATTTTTACGGAGGCTTGTGAAGTAGGTACCGCAACGAGAAATGTTACGGCGCTCTTGTATTTGTGGGGGGGGGGGGGATTTAAAAGGGCCGA
>JAQGCC010001887.1:0-20869 GCA_034698905.1 Xestoiulus laeticollis | reverse complement strand
GATGATAAATGCTCGTTGTAATGATACAGGTGTTCAGGTTTTAAAAAGTGCTGTCGAAGGAAGGTTTTTATACTACTAATTTGTCAAATTTTTATTTCGTCTGAGATAAGATAGAATTCGTGACCGGAATTAATTTGAAAAAAATTAACGCCAATTATGCTTTACAGCCATACTATACATACATGTAGTTTGAATACAATAATGCATTTATCTCACGAAAAATTGCATGTTTTATAACTAAAGTCTATCTTTTATTTTCATCAGGGATTAAAGCTTTTGATTATGTCTATCCATACTTAAAGAACATTTTCACGAACACGTTATCCGAAAATGTCAAAATATTGCGTTAAATTTAGCTAAAATTTCCATGTTTTCAACACGACCTATTTTTACACATATAGAAAAGCGGTGGATTTTTTTTTATCCTTTGAAATATTTATCGATTTTTGTGTGAAAAATATTTAACGATACAAGAGCTAGTTATTAGAGGGATTGAGCACGCCTCCTTTAATGCTCCCTTAATGCTAACCACATTGACAGCACTGTATGTTTTTCCAATGCGTTCTCGTTAAGGTAAATCAGTTGACGGAGCTTTAAGGGAGGCGTGCTCAATCCCTCTATTCAAGTAACTTAACGTCAACGGCATGTGCACGTAATTTCCGCACAATTTCATTTTGTAATTTGTGTTAGTGGGTTAAATTGGATTATGGCATCTTTAAAAAGGGAGCCATGCACGATTTTCAAGTTTTTCAATTTTTTTAATACTTTTTTTTTTGGAAACTTTTCAAAATGGGCTGCTAAACTGTCCCACAAGACTTGTGGGACAAGTGTTTTCTGGCAACCCTTTTCTCCTAATTAAGAAAAGTTATTCTTGGCTTGGCACTATAGGACGAAAGTACATTAGCCCATACTGTAGATCGTATTACGAGTTGCACCAAACCACGATTTAGTGTAATCGATTTTTAAAAAATCGTTGATTTCAGTTATAAATGCACTTTATCAATGGGTTCATGAATACATTTTAGAGTGTATCAAAACACTAGCCAACAAAAAAAATGGTGTTTATCTTGTTTATTATACTAGGGTTATTCCTTAATATAATATTTACACATGTATGTACTAGTACCTTATAAAGTGTATGAATCCAAAGTCTAAAAAATCACAATTTAGAGCTAAAAATATTGACCCAGTTTATTCTCGGTCATGGTTTCTATTTTATTTTAGACGAAATAAAAATCAGACAAATTCCTGGTAAGATGGATACTTGCAAAGTGGATAAAATTCGTGACCTGTCCCAGTTTAAAGAAAATTAAAACCAGATTTTTGCAAAAAAAAAAAAATAGGTAAAAGTGAAGGTTTATTCCTTAATACAATATTTACATAATGTACATGTATACCTTATGAGGTGTCCTTATGAATCCAAATTCTAAAAAATCGCAATTTACTGTAGAGCGAAAAATATTGACCCAGTTTAGCAAGATTGGCCTCGGTCATGGTTTCTATTTTATCTTAGACGAAATAAAAATCAGAAATTCCTGGTAAGATGGCAATGCTCAAAGTGGATAACATTTGTGACCTCACCCAATTTAAAGAGGATTAAAACCAGATTTTTGCAAAACAGCAGTAAAAGTGATGGCAATGCAACCTGAAAGGCATTTCAATGAAGCGCCGTTACCATATGACCACTTAACACGTGATGTGAGAATTCAGCATGAGGCATTCAGCTTCTAAATTTCAGCCACGTTAAAACAAATAGTCGCATAGTTGAAGATCATGGTTGAAGAATTCATGACCAAGGCATTGAACAATTTGTAAATTTATGTCATCAAAATCAAAATATAAACCAGATACAGGCTTATTAAAGTCTGAAGTTCAATTAGGCAATTAAAGCGTATGAAAGTCAAAACTCAAGTCCTTGACAGTTGTAGAACACTGGGAGAATTTCAATTCAAGCTATGAAAATAAGATTTAAATTCATACCACGGTTCAAAAACTGAACTTTAGATTAACAAGGATAAAAAAGACAGACCTTCGTGGGCGTAAGAATGTCAATTTAGGAAAGTGAAAACTAATTTAATCGAAATTGACACCCTACATGTACAGGATGAAAGCAAAATTTCATCTAGCTGAATTTTATATCAGAGGGTTTATAAAACCATATCACTATAGTTTCCTTAGATAATTATTACAACACTAATTAATGCTGCTCCTTATCTTAATTAAACAAATTTAGGAGGGTTGAGCGTGTTAAATTCCGGTGCTAAATAACGATTTTCCACTAAATGATGATTTGCGCAGGCGCCATTTTAACTCGTAAATAACCGCCAAAAGCAAATTTCAAAATGCACGGCTGAAACATTTGTTCTTGTTTCGTACACATTTCGTCCTTTCGAATGCATATGATATTTATAATCACGATTATCATCCTCGTAGAGTTATGATTTATAATCCACATAAACAATCTAATAATTTGTTCTCATTTCAAACGCTTTTAATCGGTCACAGATAAAAGTATACATGTATATAATGTATACTCATCATCTGACAGTTCCAAACAATAAACAGTGATATACTAGTACATATCTGTAGTAGATAACTTTTACCAGTAAGCAATATACATGTAATAAACTTATACTGTACATGTACATTGTATTACAACCTATTATTGAAATATTCATGTAGGTCTATACACAAATTGATAAAAATATTTGATTTTAGCTAATGTAAATTATTACTAGTTTAAATTTTCAGCTAATTTCAAATAATTGACATTTCATCTACAGATTAAAGCTTGATTTTAACTATGTTATAGATTTCAGCTAATTTCAACTAGACCTATATGTATATTAGAAGATTTCAGATAAATCTGTGACGAATATTTGGGGAAGATCTTGGCAATATAATTGGGAAATTCTGATGAATTCTGTTTAGATTCCAGCTGGATTTCAACTATATTTCAATTACATGTAGTTTGTTTTTCAAATAAATTGAATTTCAGCTAGATTTGAAATTTGTCCAATTTCAGCTATAATTTCAATTACGTATACATGTACATGTATAGTTTAGATTTCAGCTAAATTTCAACTATGTTGGATTTCAGGTATAGCTAGACGTCAGCTACGTTGAAATATTTGAAATTTTAGCTAGTTTAAAGATAGATTATTACTACATGTACAGTATTTTAAATTTCATTTGGATTCAACTATGTTAAATTTCAGCTAACTACTTATCAACCAAATCTTAAATAAACTAGGTTGAAATTCATTCTGTGACATCAGTTATCAACAAAATATCCCAATGTAGAATAGCGTGTTAACCTGGTCACATATTTCAAATAATGTGAACCTGCATTTTCAATATAAACAATAATAACAACAAAAATGGAAGACATCTAAATTCAAAATCGAAAATTCTCAAAAATTGAAATTAAACGTCACAAATTAATGCACTTCAGATTTTATTTATGCAGAATGTTATTCCCATATTTCGATCCCAAAGATCAGTGAAAGTCTTTAGTATTTTTTCTTATTTCATGACGAATTAAAATGTATTTAATTAGCCTTAATAATCAAGCTCTTACCCTGAGGAGTGGTTCCTTTATGGTTATTGAGTTGAAGTGGAGAAGGACTCTGTTGCACTTCCGTCATCTTGACGTAAAGATGACCCTAAATACGTATTTCGAAATATTTTGCTTTTTTCGATAGGTATAATCAACCAATAACCGATGTGAAATTCCCAAGAAAACCTTGCAAAAAACACGCACA
The DNA here is from genome assembly GCA_034698905.1 of Xestoiulus laeticollis. Taxonomy (NCBI): domain Eukaryota; kingdom Metazoa; phylum Arthropoda; class Diplopoda; order Julida; family Julidae; genus Xestoiulus; species Xestoiulus laeticollis. The sequence continues at coordinate 17,105 of JAQGCC010001887.1, read as the reverse complement.
ACGAAGTAATCCTTGAAAATAAAAAATCTCGAATCCGAGTGCAGGAAAAAAAATAGAAATTGCTTTTGGGTTCACAAAATTTTCAAAACGGACGCCTTTTATAGCAAAATGAATGACGTTTTGGTAAAGTAAAAAAAGGACGATGGACGAGGCTGAATATCACCGGGTGAATGAAGGCCTCTGAACGGCAGCTATGTTATGGGGTGGACTTGGAGTGGCCTTCCCGAAGAACCTATACGAAAGAGAACCACATGGGTGAATTTGGAACTGGGAAGGCATTGCATTTTTGTAATGGGGTGGCCCAGAAAACATTAAGGCGCTAATTTATACTAAAAATTTATAAACGGCTGCCATGGGCGAATATTAAAAAAGGGAAAGTGGTACTATAGATATTTACGATTGTGTAAAAAAAATGGTAGGGGGAATATTAAAGGGTACCATAACTACTTGCATACACACTGTATTATGTAACCTATCTCGTTATTATAAATACAAATTAATAACTACAAATGCACCATCAAAAGATTCATGTTTAAAAGAGGGAAATAACCTAATACAGAAGGGGAAATGAGGAAATATCATGTTTTACTCGAAATATAAAACGACGAATTTTAATCGATGGATTAACCACAAAAAAAAAAAAAAACTAAAATTGCAATGAAATAAAGCGTGATTTTTGAAAATAATGCACAATTATCAGAAAATAATTGACTTACAGTGTATAATTATGTTCCTTAAATAATGTTACATGTACATGTGAGAAAAAAAAAGTGGGTTGGGACTGACTTTTGGTACAACCTGTATGAATTTTTAGTTATTACAAAAAATTTAAGAATTTGTAAATTTCGATTTTTACCCTGCAATTAATTGCATTAAAAACCACTATGGTTAAGGTACAAAAATAAGAAACTAAAACTGTACCGGAAATTATCACTAGATTATAAAAAGGTAGAAAGCCAGCATATTTTAATGTACTTTTTTAATCAATTTCGCTGTTTCCAGGGGGTCGTACTAGGCAAATATCAGTATAAAATCGATATTTAATTCGCCTTAGTTTTTGTATTAAGGTCTCTAATTAAGTAGGTCTAATTAGGCTAGCGTGTTTTGAAACCAATTTCACTTGATACGCATTTGTCCATCTATTATCGTATCATCATTAATGAATCCTTTCATGTGTTTTCAACCCACACAATTCAGTCTACCGAAAAACGTGAACTATTTGTAACACTAATATAAAGATTTGCATAAAATAATAATTTAAATTGGGCCATTCTGTAATAAACAATCCGAAAATGCAGATTAAAATCTGAAATTATGATAAGAGTTAGGCGTGAAAATACTGCTATTATAATCTCAACAACTTTTACTAGAAATTCAGGTCATGCATTGAATTGATATACGGAACATATCAATTATTAAAACCATTATTTTATACCGGAAATGAATATCAGAGAACAAAAGGATGATTAGGTTTACTTATACAATAGGAGCGTTTTGCCTAAATTGACTCGAAAATAAAATAATTATGAATTAAATATGGATATCAGGAGCAGCTAAAAATGAATACGGATGTGACGTCACATTATGTTATACATCCGGACAAATATATATAATATAACTTATTTTTTCCCATTGAATTATACATTGTACAGGGGTGTCGCAGAAGTTCGTTAATGCTTCAATACACTATAGATACCCAAATATTGTTCCTCAAAGGGTAGATAATTTTATTAAACACCTAACATTTAGAAAATGAGAGAAAACCAATTCATAAAAATAATGATGTGCCAGTACGAGTTGAAAAAGCTGCTCTAGAGAATATAAAATGACTGAATAGATGATCAAGGACAAAATTAACAAGTGAAAACGTGCTAAATTGTGATTTTAATTCGTGACATACGCCCAACAACAAATTAATGTATAAATTATTAAGTAAATATGGGAGTAATTAGCCAATCGTCAATTGTTCTCAGATGGCCAACTGATCTCTTTGGATACAAATTAAGTCCCCCAAATGAATTATGCACATTATCTGACCAAATTTGTGACTCCTAATGGCCCATTACATGTTGCCATGACAACGATGGAACTTCAAGACTTTATAATTATCGATGTGCACATTTAACATTATGGAATGGGTCACGATGTGATATCTACTATAAGTATACTAATCAACTTCATTTGAAATAATTCTTTGTCGATATTTTGTGTATTTGACATTTAAAAACGTATTAATAATCTGGCATTTCTCTTGCTCAAAAAATATTCCCAATTTTCTATTTTGTCTCAGACGAATTAATCGTCAGCATTAATTATAGAGGATAAAACAGATTTTTGCAAAGCAGTGAAAAAAAGTGAAGGCAATGCATCCTGAATGGCATTTCAATGAAGCGCCGTTACGATATGACCACTGAACACGTGATGTAAATCCCCGCTAGGAGCATTCAGCTTCTGTTTCAGCCACGTTAAAACACATAGATTTCGTCTAAGACAAAATAGATTAGACAAGAAATCTAAGTTCCCAGCATCATTTTTAAAACACACTGTAATCAAATATGACTTCACGTGACTTACATTCTAGAATGCATGGATATTCATAGATAAATTCCTCGTGTTGATAAATCGAGATTTCATCAACTGTTTAGACTATCATCTATTATTAATTTCGTTAAGTCGATTAAATTACAATATTCATTAAAATTAAAAAATAGTTACGATATAATGTACGTAGATAATTAACTATAATGAATATCACACAGTAATATTTTAGGATAAGCTAACATTAGGAATCAAGCTTCGTATATCGAACAGCAATTCCAGAACGTGCCAAAAATTCTATTTTGCCATATTTATGATTGATAAATTAAAAGATGTTACTGAAACGTCAATTTGTTGTAACATGTTCATTATTTTGATTATTTTAGCTACTTGTTTAATACAGAAAGGTAATTGTGGTTTACATTTGGAAGTAGATGCCACAGCAAGAAGGTAGGAAACGAAAACAGACAATAGAGGGATTGATCAAATTTCCTTTAATTATGACGACATTGACGTAGATTAGTAACTAATCTATGACATCACACTGATTTTTCTTGCCAATGCGCATGCGTGGGGATAACGTAAATGGGTTTGTGGTTGAGGGCAGACGCTAATTTTATTAGTTTAACGTGATACCACAACGTATTTTAGGAGCATAACGACTTTTACGGCACACAACTTATTGATGCGCATGCGTAATAATGTGTTTATCATTCTCGTTGAGATTAAAGGAAACCTGCTCAATCCCTCTACTAGCAACTATTATACCTAAACAACTATTTTGTAGTAAACGAGATGCAACTCCACCCTCTGAAGTGGACTACATTTGGAATAAGCTCCACACGGCTGGACACTGGGCATCTTGGGGCCCTTGGACCTGCGATGCCCTATGTGGTCGTGGAGCCTACTTCCGGAAAAGACATTGCGTTCCATCGGATGATTTTGGACTTCCGGTTTGTAAAGGGAAGACTGTTGAAAGAAGCAAGGAGGAATGCAAGGTGAAATGCCCTGGACTGGCTGAAATCAGGCGAAAGTGGATAGGACCCAAATTAACGGATGGTTAGACCTATTATATTGTTACTATTTACAATAACCCAGTGATAATCGTATTGCTCTTTGGTTATTTTAGCTGAAATTCTAGCCCACACTAAGCTTTTGTCCTCCTATCATGGGGCATTTCAGCGGAAGGTCGGTGGGGTCATTCAACTGGATTGCTACAATTTGCTGACAGCCCATTTTTTGTCCAACTATTCAACAAGTGTCCTGTATTGGGAGAAAAATGGACAGAAGTTGAGGTTTGATTTCAATAGAATGACCGTCACGGACTATAGCATTCTTGGTATGGAATATACATGTATATATGTTAATTGAACTTGTAGATTAATTTCAGACAAATTTAGGATACATTTTTTTTCAGCAATTGCAAATTTAGATAAAACAGATTCTGGAGTCTATACTTGTAAAATGCAGCTTTTGAAAAGCCATCACTTGACCATCATGGTGTTTTCTTTAATTGGTAAACACGACCCGGTCAGGAATCCTATCTTGTCTTAGACGAAATTAAAATCTGACAAATCCAAGGTAGGATAAATGTCAAGCGTGACCTCACCTGAAGTTAAAAAACAGATTTTTGCAAACTAGGAAAAATATTCACATTGAAACTTCTTAGTTAGACGAAATAAAATTCCTACAAATTCCTTGAGTGGATATAATGCGTGACCACGCCAAATTTAAGAAAGATATAAAATATATTTATGCAAACCAGAAATAGAAGTGAATGCAATGCATTCTGGATGGTATTTTCAAGCGCCGTTACGATGCGACCACTAAACACGTGATTTAAATTCCGCTAGGGGCATTCAGCTTTTAAATTTCAGCCATGTCAAAACACAATGCCGCATGCTTCAGGATTAAATAAAAATCCGCTGAAATGACGTCACCTGCACATACACACATGCAAAACAATTTAAACAATTTCTCCGATTTGGATTTCGTCTAAGACAAAATAGAAATCGTGACCAGTGCTAATTTAAATTTCTGCAGTTGTAGGGCAGCCTTATGACCTAACTATCAATGTCAACACTCTGATTAGATTGAATTGCAACGGTGACGTCATTGGCAAGCTATTTCCAGGAATCTATGTAAATTGGATAGTTAACGAAACAAAACATGTTCTTAAAGATTACGGCGCTTCTTGGCAAAACAAGGTAAACCATTCAACGCATTATATATCAACATACGTAGATATATTACACCAATTTTAACTTAATTAATGCTCGAATTAACCCTAATTTGTCCAAGCTAAAAGAAGACATCGTGGACAAATTCTCAGAAACAGATACTGGTCTGTGGATATGCATTATAAAAGACCGGATATCAAATCGTACTTGGTTAACAAACGCATTTTATGTCAAAGGTAACTTAATCCGATTAGTGTAAGTCAAGATTAAGGCCACTAGATATTAGACGCGGAAAGCAGATTAATCGTCTTTAACACAAATCCACATTCTGCTATTCAATGGCATCAATTTGATACATTATTTAGTATTGCCCCTGAAAGCAGGCAATCACTGCTAACTTCCCTGCAATGCACGTTTGCTACATAATAGCCCCGGTCACGAAATTTATCTTGGACGAAATAAAAATCGGTCATGAGGCGTCATTTAGGAGGACTAATTGTATTACTCTAATTGTATTTAAATTTGGCGAGGAATGTATTGTATTTTTTTGTCATATATTAGATAGAAAAGTGACCGGGGCTAATAATTGCTATTATTGCAGAGTATATAAATATGGAAATAGATTTTTAAGATATTGAGGAACTTTTATAAAGCATGTTATATTCTGACCTTACCTAATTTGTCTTCCCCAAGTGGTACCTAATGAATTCGTGGCTGCCCTTCGTCGCATCCTCAATTACATCCCATTAAAATGGCTTCTTCTGATTATTGGAATTTTAACACTTTTGATATGCCTAGCAATGTATTTCACTAAAAGGACCAAAAGGTAACAATTCAGATAGTTTAATATTAAAAAAATTCTTATCAAAAATGGATAATAAAGCTATACTCATGCTAATTAATCCTAAGCACAAATTGCTTAAATTGATTTTATCCTGCATGCTGTACCAAAATTTAAAACTGCAAAGGACCTTTTACTGTTCTTGCATTAGTTCTTTCAATTCCTCCAATGGCCCAAAAATGACTACTTTTGCACCATTTTATGTGATTTAGATTTTATAGGCGGAAATAATGTGGGACCCAAAAACGTATTCTCATTTTAAACTTTCTACAAGCTCCTTCAACATTTCGTTAAGCTCAAATCATAAGGTCCATTATGTTTTATTAACCCAGAATAAGAAAACAGAAGTTGCTGAGACGTTTAAATGACATCTTGAAAATCAGCGCTGAAATAAGCAAGGATTTTGTAAAGAAGGAAATGGTGGATGAAAAGAAAATTTCAGCCAAAGTCATCAGCAAAACAAGGATTAAAAGACTTCCCAAAACCAAACTAAAAACAAGAACCTTGACAGAAAAAATTCGCACTGCTTTGAGGAAAATTAGAGCTGGCAAACAGGAAATTAAACCTCTTAAAGATGCTATTGATCGACATGACAAGACTGGTGATTTCATCGTTGATAGATCAAAAGACGAAATAAAAATCAAAAGAGTTAGGTTTAACCAAAAACCTTTAATTTTGATCACGCCTGAATCTTCCAGTAGCAGTTCAGAAATTGTTCAATCAGAAAATTACGTCTCATTAGGAAGGAGAGTAGTTACAAGACGTACTATTGAATTGGACAAATTACACACTGCACAAACTCATGACATTTCGGAGGATGACTGAAGAAATTTGTGTCTTGGTGCCAAAAGTGTTAACACAATTGCTAAAATGTGTATGAAAATGTGTTATTCCATAAAATATGTTATTATTAATCTGTACGATTCAAGCTGCAATTAATTCCTTTAAAAAACTCCTGATTTTACATGAAATAGCATGTACGATTTTAAAAATGAGAACCAAAAGTGTCAATCTTATTCTTAAGATAAGACAAGTGCAATGGACCTACCCACTATACACCACAGTGGGTAAATCAGGAGGGTTGTGATACGAGAAATTTAATGTATGTTTTTGTAAATTCTTATGAAGCTATATTCTTATGAAACTTTCGGACACCGTGTAATAGGCTTATACAGGGTGTATCGTTCATATCTTTTAAAATAAACAGTAAATCTTAAAGTTATAAGAATTGGAGATTAATATTATCTACTTGCCTTTCAAATTATGCAAGAATTAAGGGAAGAAAAACTTAGGACAAAACTTATGGTTAATTTTAGTGCCTTTATTTAAAAAAATATTAGACTGATCTTGATAAACGGAACACCCTGTATTGTTTCATAGCTCTCTATATTAAATAGAATAAGCATGCAATTTACCACGTGCAACCATTCTGGAATTTGACATTTGAAAATTTTGGAATTATATGAAACGATCGTTAAGAACAGACTAAATTTGTAGTTGTTAAATTACAACTGTTAAAAAATGCCAAAAGCAGGGAAGAAAAAGATGTTAACCCAAACTGAAAGAGACAAAATTAAAGGCAAGAAGAAGAAATATATCCAAGACAAGGAGAAATTGATAAAACGAGAAGGTGAGAAGATACCAAGAAGACTGGAACATAAAGGCAAAATTAACAAATACGAAGCAGTAGATAGAATAGCAAAAGCTAGACGAGGAAGGGTTCATGATGATAGTGGAATTTACAAGAAAGGGACATCGGTCAAAGGGCAATATTTTCGTACTGGTCTTGCGAGAGAGGAAATATTGCGCCCACAACAGGCTAAAAACACTCCACGACGAAAAAGTAATCTTAGGATATCTGAATACCAATTCCGGCTAAATTCTAGTTTAGTGGAACCTCATGAAAATTCTTGAAAATTTAAGCCTCTATACGAATTTTCAAGAATTTCAATTGCGGTATCACTAAACTATAATCCAGCTGTGAAATTAACTATACTAGATCTCCAATTAATATAATTGAATATAATTGAATTACAGAAAACAAAATTGGTCCAGAGGGAGAAAAAGGGAGTAAAGCTGCAGCAAACAAATTTGTTCACCGACCATCAGCCAAGATAAACACAACAAGAAACGTGAAATTAATTACCCCTCTTCCTTTAGAGAAAAGGCAAATGAAACTAGGAAAGATCCACATGAAAAGTAAGACCCAAAACTACGCTGACATTAGAAACAGATTTGAATTAGCTTCCGGTGGTAGAAATGTGCTCAATGATAAGAATGCACTAACTACCAAACATTCGAAAACACCGCAAGCTAAAGGTATCGGGAAAAAGAAGAGACAAATCCAGGCTGAGTCTGATATAAAATCAGAGAAATTGCAAGAAAAGCCGAAGAAAATTCAAGGAGTGAAGCTTTTCGGTCTAGGTTCAAAAGCTGAAAATCCTAAAAAGAGACCTAAAGTTAGTGCTGGAACAAACCCAACTGTGAAGGTTAAGACTATTACAAGAAATATGATCAAAAATACTACAAAGACAAAGCAAGAAGGTGATGAACATGAAGATATTGCAATAAACATTGAAAATATATTGCCATTTGTGAAAAATGGGACGATGGTGGCACGAAGAATCAGAAAAGTCCCTGGAATAAAGCTAAAAAAACACGAATACGTACTGGAAGAAATTCACGTGTTACCTCCAATAATTGGTAGGAAAAATTTGCTCAAGATGGAATTTCCAGAATCAAATACTGGAAAATTTGCAGAGTTGCAGAAAAACTACCACTTCTTAAACAGCGTCATAACGGCGAAAAACAACATAGAAAAACTCGCCGAATTCATGAAACATACCTACGGAAAGATGTTTGAAAACTTAAAAACCGATTTCAAAAATGCCGAAGACTACGAAAATGCAGAAGAACTTCTTAAAAAGCTGGATGTCTGAAAGAAACAGAAAATATGAAATTTACGCAAAGTGTCGAAGACCCCGAAAACACGAACCTTGCAAGAAATTTACGCAATTATAGTTTATATCTTCAATTTACATTTCGACATTTACAAACGAGTTTGAAAGTTAAAACTGATTTCAATTCTGAATAATTTAACATTTTTTTGTAATATTTGAAAGCTGAAAAATTGCCAAATTTTTGAAAGATCGTTAAAAATTCATGCTTTTTCTTCAAAATTCGGGTGAACTGGCAAGACTGCCCTGCTTTTGGATATTGTCACCCACTTTAAAAAATGAAATACTAAAAAAATCATTACTAGTTTTCAAAAATGAATCATTTACCATCATAATTTTCGTAACATCGGGCGATGGAAGGCTGCTTAACGTAAGGTGTGACAACCAGTTGGAATTAAGTAAGGAGTCACGCAATTCAAAATTTTGGACACAATATCTATTTTTCAAGTACTCTAATCTGGTTTAAAAAACTCGGGGTGGAAAATTAACTTTTAAAAAATAAATATTTTGAATGATATATGTTGAGATGATATGTAGGCACAAAAACTTATCTGTAAAGGTCATTCGTGTATTTTTCCAGTCAAAATGCAGTAATAATAAATTTAAACCGAAATATGTCGTAATCGTATGACTCGCGGAAAATTCATTCATATGGGAAGAATTGTATCTAGCATCACATTAACACTTGACATATTCGAGAAATCCTTGGAAGGCAGGGAAATATCGTACAATCGAGAACTTTGGCAACACGACGACTCTTGATTTCTCCGGATTAGAAATGCTGGAAACTCGGGTGTTCTCGGGACAACGGGTAGAATCTTACAGATATGAATATTTAAAAAGTATAGGCTTTATAAGGTGGGAAAAAAATGGACCCTCAATTTCACAACCTTCAGACTTGATTGTGTTTTGCATTGAGAATAACGGTGAGACTTCGTTCGGACATTGGCATCGCAAACTCAAGCGTACAGCCATTTTGGAAGAATGCTATTTTTGTGCTTTTTCAACAGGAGCAGGTTGAAGAAGAGGATTTGTCCGCCTCCTCTTCAAGATCCACGTTGTTCCCCTTCCTCCTCCTGCCCCCAGGAAGTGAGGATTTGTCCACGGCATGTTCCATCCTGGACATCACCATGTTCAATAAAGTCTCTACGGCTTTCGAAACGTTTTGACCCGTAGCGGCACTGGTCTCGAAATACGGAAGCCTGCAATTAACAAGGGAATAAATACAAATTTACAACTTCTCAAAAATGGATATACAGTGGAATTCGCTTATAACGATGTAGGATGTAAGTGATATTCAGGCTATAACGATTCCGAATACATGTTCGGTTTGTCTGTTATCATGCATACAGCAATTTTGCTTGGATACTACGATATCGGATATAACGTTAATCCGTACATAGCGATCCCATTTTTAAACGAAGGTCCTTTCATTCGTCTATAACGATTTTCAGAGATTTCCTTCCTTCTTTAAAGAGGAATTCCTATTTTCTAAGTGCATATACATGTAATGTAATGACAAAATGATTTATAATCTTAAAGTTGTCTTTATTTTTATTTGAAATCTTACTACATTTTTTATTATTTTACTAACAAAACATTAACGTTTTAAAAGCACAAATCGATCATATTTTGTATTAAATTTAAGTCAAATTTAATAATTTACATTTGTATATTTCACTAATTTCACTGCTGATATTCGTTTAAATTTTGAAATAAGTAAACTATAACTATACAAACTTTATAATTTATCTTTATTATCGAATAATTACTTTCTCGATATTGAAATACAAGATTTATACTTTCTCTAGTTTTAGATAAACGGTTTCACTATTTTTATAAAAAAAAGTTTGAAATTTCCACTTAATTTTCAGAAAAATTAACTGTATCAAACTGCTTAATTAATAACTATTCTTTAAGATTTTATTTTGCAGTCAAAACATTTAGCAAATACACGTAAATTAATTTTAAACTCGTATTTCTACTATGTATGAACATTATTATTATTGTTTATAATTCCGGATACAACGATTTGATTTCTTAGGTCCCTTGAACATCGTTATAAGCGAATTCCACTGTAATGCATTTTCAGATTTTCATCATTTTACCAAAAACCCAGTTTATTTAAGGCATAGTATCCCAAACTTTTTCAGACTAGGTCTGTGGGAACCCAATTCGGTTCCATCGGATTACATATTTCACAATTACAGCTTGTGCAGTACCTTTCACATGCTCACCCATATTTGTCCGCAATTTCCCTGGCCTTTTCCTCGCTTATAATTCTGTGATCTTCCAGATCGGCTTTATTTCCACATAAAATCACATCTGGATTTTCGCAATAGGCATGAGTTCTCAACTGGTCGAGCCAATTGCGAATATTTAGCAGTGACGATTCGTTAGTCAAATCAAAGAGCAATAGAAAGCCCATGGCATCGCGAAAAAAAGCAGTCGTCAGACTGCGAAACCTGCAAGACAAAATTTGGCTTTTCAAATTTGTTGAAATTCCTGAAAATCGATAGTTTGCGAGAAGATCAGAGGGGGAAATGGCGGGTGCATCGGGTGAGAAGGGGCTGAAAATAAAACACCCCACAATTAAGGCTGCATCGGTTGCATTACAGGGCAAATATTAGCTTTGTAGGATTTCAAAATAAGCAGGAGAGCGGAATTTACATCCGTTGCTATCGTGTTGCTAGATAAAAAATAATCGGAAATTTCATGTGGCTTAGTAACGGTTGTAGCTTTGAAGATTCACAAGAAATGCATGGCTTATTTGTGGCTTGGTTAAACCGTTTTGCACTTCAAATTGGGCCTGAAATGCCAATTTTTTTACAATTCAGACTCAGGATATTATTAAAACAATTTTTCCTAACCTTCCTAATGACTGAAAATTCTAAAATATGAAACGGTTTTACATTTCGTGATTTTTCTGATAACTCACCATGGGAAAGCAAATGTAATATTTACATTTTTAATTTACTGACTATATCAAAATAAATCACTTTTTCCTGACTTTTTCAAAATAAATCACTTTTTCCTGACTTTTTCAAAATAAATCACTTTTGTTCCCTGACTTTTCAAAATAAATCACTTGTTTCTTGACCTTATTAAGATAAATCCCTTTTGTTCCCTGACTTTTCAAAATAATCACTTTTGTTTCCTGACTTTATCAAGATAAATGACTGTTCCCTGACTTTTGTAAAATAAATCATTTTTGTTCCCTGACTTTTCAACATAGATCACTTTTGTTTCCTGACTATCAAGATAAATCACTTTTGTTCCCTGACTTTATCAAGATAAATCACTTTGTTCCCTGACTTTTCAAAATAGATCACTTTTGTTCCCTGACTTTTTCAAAATAAATCACTTTTGTTCCCTGACTTTATCAAGATAAATCAATTTTGTTCCCTGACTTTTCAAAATAGATCACTTTTATTCCCTGAATTTATCAAGATAAATAACTTTTCTTCCCTGACTTTTTAAAATGGATCACTGTTATTATCTAACTTTTTCAAAATAAATAACTTTTCATCTTATTTCCCTGACAATTTCAGGTTTAGGGGAACATGTACCCTAACGTACATGTATACACAAGGTGATATGGCACGCAACATTAAAATATTTTTTTATATATTTTATTTGAAATTTATCGACTAATTAATTCCAATAAAGTGGTACATTAACAAGACAAAAATCCTAAATTAATACAAAAGTTATCAAGATGTCCCACGCAACATATGAAATAATACGAATCTTGCCACAATGTTGTCATAATAACAGCTTAATATGAGTCATTAAAACAACATTTTGTCTAGACAGAAATTGTTTTACCACTGAAAATATATATTTTTTTCAAGCAGCTCTGAAGTATTATTTATAAATGGGATAACCTCGGACAATTTTACCATGACTGATATAGGCAAATATAAACCAACGAATTACCTTTCTTGTCCAGCAGTGTCCCATAATTGCAAGTGGACCCTTTGCCCTCTTCCAGCAAACCCATCCGGTCCTTGAGCACGATACACCTTTACGTTGGGAGAATTAACGAAAAGCATTAGGTCCTAAGCCTTATAGAATATTTTAGTTATGTTTTTCCTATTCTTGTATTCAATACAATCAAAACAATAGAATGTTATACAAATATTGAGGGAAGGGGTAATATTTTGGCATGGAGGGTTCCCTCATGTTGTTCTAAGGATGCTGAAAAGCAATGGTGGAAAATTTGGGAGCAATCGGGTGTGTGGATCAAAAGCTTTTTCAAAACAAACCCCACCACATACAGCAAAACCTGTGAATAGCGCACCCCATTGGGACCGAAACATTAGGTGTGTTACTTAGAGGGAGCGCTATTTTCAGATTCATCTAAAGTGATCACCATGCACATCCGTGCCGACCGAGGTTTCGCTATTTCCAGGTAGTGCGCTATTTACAAGTTTCGCTGTACATACACCCACATACTTTTTTTCTTTATATAGATGTATATACATGTAGATAAATGGATGAATTTTACTAAGATTTAATTTACCACTCGCTTCTCCCGGAAGTCAATGCCAACAGTAGAGATGAATTTGCCGTTGAAAGCGCCATCTGTGTACTGATGCAAAAAGCTGGTCTTGCCAACTCCAGAGTCTCCAAGTGCCAGAAACTTGATGAGGTAATCGTAATCGAAACTGGACGGCGAAATGTCCCCCATTACTGTTAAAAAAAATATAGATTTCGATGGCACATTGTAGCTGATGAAGTGTTTTGCAAATAAGAATGGTAATGGAAGTAGAGGGAACGGTTTTTGATGAAACAAAAGCTAAAAATCTGAGTGTTTGTTCAACAGGATGAAGTGCAAATCGATGGCGTTGTCAAGATGAGTTTAACGTTGATTAAAATTAATTTCTTCATCGTCGCTTCCACAGTCATTTGAGAGTGCTTGTGTTCATGAGTTCCCTTGGCTTTGGGCATAAATATCTAATTTAACTTCTCATCAACTATTAACAGTTGGAAATGTGTGCCCTACTTGCTTTATAACAGTTAGTAAACTTTAGCATTTTTTATGGGAAACAGAAATAACTGAAAGTATTCTAACAGTATTAAATGTTCAAGTTTCATATTTGTAGATTTACAAAATTCTGTTAAATTCATATTTACTAAATTCTGTAAATGAACATAACAGAATTTTGTAAATCTTCAAATATGAAACTTTAATATTTAATAATGTTGGAATATTTTTTTGTTATTTCTGTTTCCCATAAAAAATTGCACAATTCTGTCCAATTCGCATTTTCACAATTAAGTTAGTTACATTTTTCTAAATTCTGTTAAAATCAGGTTTGTAAAATTCTGCTCAGTTCACATTAGCTTAATTCTGCTCAGTTCACATTAGCTTAATTCTGCTCAGTTCACATTAACTTAATTCTGCTCAGATCACATTAGCTTAATTCTGCTCAGTTCACATTAGCTTAATTCTGCTCAGTTCACATTAGCTTAATTCTGCTCAGTTCACATTAGCTTAATTCCGCTCAGTTCACATTAGCTTAATTCTGTTCAGTTCACATTGGCAAAATACCTTTAGTTGAATATTTTCAAAATTGTTAAATTCACATTAGCAAGATGCTGTTAAATTCACATTAGCAAAATGCTGTTAAATTTACATTAGCATAATTCTGTTGAGACCTTTTACAACCATACATGTTTTCAAACATGTAAGGAAAATATCCCATAATGCCCTATATAATTCTTTTGCAAAGGCCCTTGTTCAGTAGTTCCAATCTCTAACTAAAACCCCCATTTTTTGTTAAATCCACATGAACTTTTCGGTTGGTCTCTACAGACTGGAGTGCCCCAGATATAATTGGCAGAGCTTGTAGTAGCCGTTTCGAGCACAAAGCCTAGAAGAAAGACTAAGCATTTCTAGGCAACAGGTTGCTATGCCAATTTGTCATCCAGCATCGCTGTTTTGCAAAGGGCCAAGTGCTCATTTTGCTCCCTCCAAAAGGAAGAAACAAGCCCTCGTTCACGTTGCACGCTTGTAGCACAATAATAATAATAATAATAATAATAATAATAATACATGTACATGTAATAACAACAATAATAACATCATCGCTGCATTACGAAAGAAGGCTCATGAGGTGCTATTATGAATTCAAACGAAATGGAAAACAGCTATAATGTGTTGGATTGAAAATGTAGTTCCGTTTCATCAGACGTTTATGTCTCCCAGGGTTCGATATAGTCAACATAAGGGCATGAATATAAATGGGCACCTAATCAGCTACATAAAAAGGTTTTTTTAAAAGTAAAGCTATAATCCTCCTATATACTTGTCTAGGCTTATATTGACACCACAACCACAAGTCCAATTTTGCTTTTTTCAGAAATATGGTCTTGCATTTAAAGTGCATGTTCATATATGGTTTTACATTTGAGTATTTGTCCATATATGATCTTACATTTCGAGTGTTTCTCCATATTTGGTCTTACACTGGAGTACATGATGTATATACATACATATGGTCTTCCATTGGCGTATTTGACCATATATGGCCTTAAATTTGAGTATATATGGACATAAACCTGAAATGTAAGTCCATCTATGTACATATACACTGTACATGTACTTGGTCTTACATATATGGCCTTACATTTCAAGTATATGTCCATATATGGTTTTACATTGTCCATATATGATCTTAGATTTCAAGTGTTTGTCCTTATATGTCTTACACTGGAGTATTTGAGCATATATGGCCTTACATTGGCGTATTTGACCATATATGGCCTTAAATTCGAAGTATATATGGACAGAAACTCCAATGTAAGACCATATATGGATATATACCTGAAATGTAAGTCCATATATGTACAAATACACTGTACATGTACTTGGTCTTACATTTCAAGTATATGTCCATATATGGTTTTACATTGGAGTATCTGTCCTTATACATGTATGGTCTTACATATATGGCCTTACATTTCAAGTATATGTCCATATATGGTTTTACATTGGAGTATCTGTCCTTATACTGTATGGTCTTACATTCGACTATGTCCCATTTATGGTCTTAGATTCCAGTATTTGTCCATGTTCTTGCATTTCAAGTATACACATGTATGTACATATAGATGGTCTTATACATTCGGGTATATACCCATATATTGCCTTGCATTTTAATTAAGTATGGTCTTATATATTCGAGTAGTTGTCCATATATGATCGTACATTTAGAAATTTTAGAGTATCAGTATATGGCCCAATTTAATTTTTCCACCGGAGCTATACTTTAAGAAATGTTTTTATAAAAAAAAAACTAATGTATTTATGTTAATTTAATTGAATAAGGGCTTAACACCTTTTGTTACGAAAAAGCATAGTCCCTACGTGTTATTCTAAGACGTGTTTACTGAAACTATCATAGGGCCAAAATTGTTTAGCTTCTACATTATAGAAAGACTAAATTACATTAGGAATACGGGGAATTTAATTATCACGAAAATAAGCATTAGATAACAGTATTATTATTACACACGACATTCGAAAATTATTCACTTTAATTATGATAATGCGATTACATCAAAGTCTGAATGTTCGCAATTTACTAAATTCATTTATATGAAAAATAGTATAGAAACTAAAATAATAATCGTGACCTCGCCAAATTTAAAAGGATAAAAACAGATTTTTTTTTCAAACCGAAGGCAATGCATTCTGAACGGCATTCCAATGAAGCGCCGTTACGATATGACCACAGAACACGTGATCTGGATATTCAAGTTGAGAGCCTTCAGGTTTTAAACTGCAGCCACGTCAAAACAGAAGTACATGCTTGAATAATTAGACATTCGCTAAAATGACGTCACGTGCGAGACAATTAAAACAATTCGTCCGATTTTTATTTCGTCTAAGCCAAAATAGAAACATAAAAATATGGAGTAAAGACTTTGTGAACAGCCTGTTGTACCGATTTGGCTTTGCTAAGTAGCATGTTCATTCCAAGGGTTATGTAATCAACGTTTTCGTAATTAAATCGTACATTTTTATTGTCCTCGACGCTGGATATGACTGTGGCGCTCACGGAAAAGATGAAATTACTAGCGTTTATGAGCAAATCGACGAATTCCCATATCACCACTCGTCACCTCCATTTTTCTAATTAAATTCGTGATTGCATTACGGTCTTAGGAATTAAGGGAAAACCCCTGTGCCATAAAGGTTACTCTCTAGATCATTTTAACTTCATTCAGAGTTCCTCCAGAAATGAAATTTTCAACTTCCCTGATTTTTCCAGTATTTAAAACAACTTTCCCTGACCATCATAAAATCAAAAATATCACACTATATGCCCTAAGAACTTCTTGTCTCGTTGCTAAAGCTGTTTTAGGACACAATGTCACACATTTGTGATTATGTGTGACGAAGGGGAAGGGGTGGTTAAAAATGTGACGCCACATTAAAATGCGCTACTTTAAATAACAAGTTTGATCAAAATATTTTTGCAAATTTCAGTTTTCCATTGTCTCCTTTTTAAGGGGGAACTGAACTGCATGTTTTGCTATGGGGAAATTTTAAAACATACTTTTAAAAAAACTACTTGT